>PVHP010012093.1:0-43621 GCA_004024765.1 Zapus hudsonius
GGCGGTCCTGACTAATTGAGCTGCCTTTACACATCGACTTCTCACAGCCATTGATTCGGTTTAAGCTGGACCTTCCTAACAGGTATGGAATACCTCAATGGAATCCTTGGGGGAAGCTTGTAATCCTGGCATTCCGAGGCTGAGGAAGAGGGGTCATGAGTTCCAGGCTAGCCTAGGCAACATAAAAATTCCATCTCATAAAAGGGGGTCTCGATGATTGCTCAGCAGTTACAGGTGCTTGCATGTAAAGTCTGCTGGCCTGGGTTCAATTCTCCAGTTAGCCATGTAAGCCAGATGCACAAAGGAGCATGTCTGGTATTTGTCTGCAGCTGCTGCAAGAGGTCCTGGCACACCCATACGCAAGCACACACATGCAAATAAATAAAATTAAAAAAATTTTTTTGAAGAACAAACAGTCCTTCCCAACCCAACAAAACACACACACACAAAAAAAACCTGTAGGCGTGTGTGGCTACTCAGTATTTGCCCCTGACTGGCCTTGACTTCTTCCAAGAATCTTCTTCATTTTAGGCATTGAGATCAGACTGTTTGTGAAACTGTAACTGTCATTTCTGAGATGATAATATCTCCCTCCACCTCCCTCAGAAATACCTGCTGCATTAGTCACATGGAACTCTGGACTAAGGGTGTCTCAGTGATGAGAGGGTGGTGCTGTCCCAGGAGTGGTGAAATGTTCCTAATCCAGGCAGCATAGCTCTAAGAGCCGAGTCTCTGTTCCATCCTTGACCCCAGGAAGGTTGGAGCCTGGAGGGGAATTCTCAAAGGGGAACATGAGCCCTGCCCTGGGTTCTGAGCTCTGGTGGAGGGACTCTCAGGGCTTTGACTGCACAGATGAGAAACAATTACCCGACCCAACTTATTGCTGTGAACATTGTCACTAATATTCCTTTTGTATTTAAGTTTTATTAGATTACAGAAGATTAGGTTTCAAATATTTATTTTTTTAAGAGAGAGGGGGGGCTCATCAAGGCCTCCTGCTGTGTCATTGAACTCCAGACAAATGCACTACTTTATGTATCTGGCATTTTGTGGATCCTGGGAACTTGAACCTGGGCCTTCAAAGCTTTGCAATCAAGTGTCTTTAACTGCTGAGCTCTCTCTCCAGCCCAAGAATTTGGCTTTATTATGGCATTTTTTTTTTCAAACAAGAATTGTCTTTGTTTCCCTTTTCTCCATCTTCCCCCCCTCCTCTCTCGGAACCTTCCCCCACACCGTGGCTCCATGTCACCTTCCTGCCCCACGCGTGATTTCGTTCCCCTACCCTTTTCTCAAGATCTCCTCTCCCCTGTCAGGGTCTTCTACACAGTTTCATAGCCTACAACCTATTCTCGCCTCTCTTTCCTACATACATTTAAGGTTAGGAAACCATGTGTGAGGAAACATGGGATTTTTGTCTTTCTAGGCCCATGTTAGTTACCTCACTTAGTATGTTATTTTCCATCCATTTTCTTGAAAATTTCATTTTTCTTTACAGTTGAAGAGTGTGCCGCATTTTCACTATGCAGTCATCAATTGATGAACATCTAAGCTGAGAATAGAGCAGTAATGAACACGGCCACACACAGGACAGAGGTCCTGCCCCTGAGTGTTATATCTGGGTCATATGGGTTGGGTTTTCAGCTTTTGGAGAAGCCTCCATACTGATTTTCATGGCGGCTGCATAAGTTCACAAGGATTGACCATTCCTTGTCCCCCACATCCTCGCCAACGTTTGTCATTTGCTCTTTTGATGCTGGCCATTCTGACTGGGGTGAGTGGCATCTCAGAGTGGTTTTAATTTTCATGTCCCTGATGACTAAGGATGATAAATATTAAAAATATATATTTGTTAGCCATTTGTATTTCTTTCTGGTCATCTTATTGGTCCATTTATTGATTAGCATTTTTGTGTTTAAGTTTTGCTTTTTTAATATTTTTATATCAACCTCCTGTCTGAAGTGTAGCTAGCAAATATTTTCTATTATTATTTTTAAGTAGTGTCTCACTAGAATCCAGGCTGACCTGGAACTCATTCTGCAGTCCCAGGCTGACCTTGAACTCACAGCAAATCTCCTACCTCTGCCTCTCTGGTGCTGGGATTAAAAGCATTCTTCACCACACCCAGCTTCTGTTGCTTTTCCATTCTCTCTGCTGATAGTTTCCTTTGCTGTAAAGAAACCTCTTAATTTCATGTTGCTGAAATTAATTGCATGAAATTAATTCATGTTGCACTACTGGAGTCTTGTTCAGAAGGTTCTTGTCTACACTCGTTACTTGAAGTGTAATCTCTGTTATTCTCTAGTAGTTTCAACATTTCTAGTTCTAAATAATTAAGGTCTTTTATCCATTTTGAGTTGTTTTTCTTGTAGAGGGTGAGAGATGTGGATTTAATCTCATTTTCATGCAAGTGGATATCCAGTTTTGCCAGCACCATTTGTTGAATAGATTGTCTTTTTGCCAGGGTATGTTTTGTTTGTTTGTTTGTTTGTTTGTTTTTCGAGGTAGGGTCTCACTCTAGCCCAGGCTGACCTGGAATTCACTATGTAGTCTCAGGCTGGCCTTGAACTCATGGTGATCCTCCTACCCCTGCCTCTCAAGTGCTGGTATTAAAGGCGTGCGCCACCACGCCTGGCTCAGGGTATGTTTTTGATGCCTTTGTTAAACATTAGGTGGCCACAGCTCTGTGGATTATTTATGAGCCCTCTATTTTATTCTGTTGTTCTGTTTGTCTGTTTTGTGACAGACCATGTTACAACCTTTGTCGCTATAGCTCTATAGTATAAATTTAGGCCAGGAATTGTGATACCCCCAGCATAATCTGTTAAGATTACTCTGGCTATGTGTGAACTTTTGCGTTTTTATGTGAATTGTTGGATTGTTGTTTCTAGTTCTGAGAAAAGAAAATGTCATTGAGACTTCTATGGGACTTGCAATAAACCTGTATATTGCTTTTGGTAACATGACCTTTTTCACAGTATTAATGCTGCAAATCCAGGAAGCGCTCCATCACCTGGCATCTTATTTCTTCAAGGTTTCTTTGTAGAGGTTGTTTGCATTGTTGGTGAAATATATTCCTGGGTACTTTGATTTTGTGGTATTTTTGTTTTGTTTTGCTTTTAGCTATTGTGAATAGGATATTATTCCTCATTTCTTTCTTAGCAAGTTCATTATTGAAATATATGAAAGCTACTGATTTTTGTGTATTGATTTGTATTCTGCAACTTTGCTGAAAGTGTTTATTAAATCTAAGAGTGTTCTGGCAGAAGTCTTAAGATACCTTCAGTACAGAATCATGGGATCTGTAAAAAGGGATAATTTTACTTCCTATTTTCCTATTTTTATCCCTTTTTTATCTTTCTCTTATCTTTTTACTCTTAGCACTATATTGAACAAGAGTTGAGACATTGGGTACCATCTTTTAGGGAAATGTCCTTTTTCTCCAATTATTATAATGTTGGCTATAGATCTGTGATATACAGCCTTTATTGTTTTGAGTTATATTCTGTATGCTCCTAATCAATAAATTTAATTCACCATGTAAATAAGCTTAAGGACATACATGGCATTATTATCTTGATAGGGACAGAAAAAGGCATTTGACAAAATTCCTTTCATGATGAAAGTCCTAGAGAAACTAGAAATAGACTGGACTGATACTCCTTTTAAGTTGTGTTGTATTTTGTCTTTCTGTCCATGAGGCACACTTGACACTGGTGATCATCTTTCCATTCTACAGTTGAGAAAAGTAACCAGAGAAGCTATGTGGCTTCCCACAGTGAGGATCAAAAGATTTTAAACCAAAGTTTCTTGATCCCAGCAGAGTTACTCCAATCTCTCACATCAGAAAGGAAGACCATTGATCTTGTACACTTGAGGTACCACTCTGCTGAAAATTTAGGCCCTTGGGTCTTAATAGATGAAACTAGTGGAACTGGAAACTGCTTCTTATGTCCACATCTGTAACTCAGACCTACCTATTAACCCTGCTTCCAGAAGCACCCATCCCCAGCAGAAGAACAGAGCCATGCCTGGCTGAGTTATGTAAGGGTAGGCTGGGCTGCAGCCTGCTATCTGGGCAGGAAGGGTGGAGGAGAGCCCTGGCCTTCTCTGGGTGAGTGTGGGCACAGGAATGTGGAGAGGCCATTAGGAGCTGGTTAGGGTGGGTCTTTCTTTGGAAACAACTCTTGACAGACAAGTTCAAACCAGTTTGTAGCTTTGCCTGTACTTCAGAAGGGCTGGACCTTACATGCTTTCTCTACCCCCACCCCATGCCAAGTTGTGCCATTAGAAGGAATAAAATGGGCCAGACAGGAGCAAGTGGGCACTCAAAACTGGAGGATATTTCTGCTCTTCTGAGCACAGGGTCCCGTTCAGGCCCACATTATGGGAGCTTTATTGGCAGCATTTGGGGCATCAATTTTCTTTACATTCACTTCTTGGGAGTCTAGCCTCGCTCTTTCTTCTGTTCTTTATCCAGCAGGCAAAGTGAGCCTCTAAAATATCAAGCCTGATTACATCACTCCTCTGTCCTGAGGGTAGGGTCCAAATTCCTAGTATGGCCAGCGCCAGCAGGCTCTTCCTGCTCTAGAGCAGCCCACCATCAGCCTTCCTTAGCTCCCCCTGACTCCAGTTAAGCCCTCGTTCTTGGAAAGGATCCTGTGAGTGTTTTTTTTTTAATGTTTTGGGGTGTTTGTTTGTTTTGCCTCAGAAACTTTGGACCAGCTATCTTCACTGCCTGGAAAATTTTCCACTTTCTTTGTCCTCTCTCTTCCCACTTGCAGAATTCAGTTCCTCCAGTTGTGATGTCATTTCCAGAGGAGCCCAGCTCTTGTCACACAGATTCCCTGTGTGCTCTCTCAACACTGCATTCTTTCCCATTATGAGGGAAGGCCTAGTGTTCGAGCTGTGACTCTGCCCCAAGTTGACACTCTTGGGCCTCCGTAGGTAGAACTAGAGGAACTAGAAGTTGCTTTGTCTTTCCTCATCTGTGCCTCAGATCTATTAACCCTGTTTCCAGGGTTATTTTCCTTTATTGCACTCATCACAAAGGTAATTAGCAGGTATGTATTCAGTGTCAATCTTGTATTTTGCAAAACTAAATAATCCTTGAGGACTTAGCTACAGAAATATACTGTCATTCCACTTGCTCTAACATCTCTAATACTGTGTATAAGGTGGTCAGTCAGTTCTTACTAAAGACCTAATACTCAGACTCAGCCACGACTTACTGGGAAGTGCATCATGACACACCTTCAAATAAAGTCTTCATCTGTTTTGTTTCTTTTTTGTGGTCATTATGCTTTTAATGGAGGTATAAAACTCTTCAATATACCAAAGAATGTTTTTTAGATCATGAGCATAATGACTAATGTTAATTACATTTTTAAAATGTAAAATACAGTGTGTTAGAACCCTCAGAAGAAACTACAAAGTTTCCTAAGATGTTGGAAAAGCTCGCTAAATTGTTTGTACTTGCTACACCTTTAAAATGGCATCGAAGGGGCTTAAGAAAACAATACGAGGCTCTTTTTAGCTGTGGTTCCAAAAATTCTAATGAGGCTGTGTGAGAATGGCACTGTGGGACTCTGAGGCTTCCCTGAAAGCATCTCCAATAACAAAGGTAATTAAAAGGTTTAATAGTTTCAAAGCCTGGAAACTGACTAAGCGCTTGTCCCAGAGAATTGTAAAGCCTTATAAGTCCCACTTCTCTCTCCTCAAGTATGGGCATCATACGGATATCAATAGTTTATGAGGTTTCAATGGACACTCCAAGCATTGACCTTAGCCTGCTCACCTGGATGGCACTCACTGCGTTGTACTTCTGGGGTCTCAGGAGTGCTGTATTGGCAGGGACTGGACAGTGACCTTACCCCTGGTTAAGGGACCAGGTGTCATGCTCAGCTTCCATTACACAGGATGCACCAATTGAATGGTTGCCACGTGTCTTGCTCTCTAGTTCTCCTGAGGCTCTTTAAAGGCTGGAGGTGTGTAGGATAGTAGACTAGGGCTGTGAGGAAAGAGGTCTTCAAACAACAGAATCCTTTCTTTCTTTCTTTCTCTTTCTTTCTTTCTTTCTTTCTTTCTTTCTTTCTTTCTTTCTTTCTTTCTTTCTTTCTTTCTTGGTTTTTCGAGGTAGGGTCTCGCTCTAGCCCAGGCTGACCTGGAATTCACTATGTAGTCTCAGGGTGGCCTTTGAACTCACGGGGATCCTCCTACCTCTGCCTCCCAGCGCAGGGATTAAAGGCATGTGCCACCACGCCCGGCTCAACAGAATCCTTTCTAAGAGCTCACTGCATACTCTCATAACATTCAGAGAAATGAATCAAGGCAAAATTGTCAGTAGCTTAATTTCTTTCAAATGAAGGAACATTTGAAACGTAGACATGAAGGGTAAAATATCTGGTGATTAACGTCAAAAATTGCAAGATGACGAATACAAGTGTTGGTAAGGAAAAAATACACTCTGTTGGCAAAATTAACTGTGTGAAATATCCCATAAACTGAACAGAATAATTTCAGACCAGAGAAACATCTAAAGGGCAACCAGAAGGTTACTGATTTTATAAAGCATTCACACTTTGATGATGGGAATATTTCACTTTTTTAATATTTTATTCATTTTCAAGCAGAGAGAGAGAGAGAAAGAGAGAGAGAGAGAGAAAGAGAGAGAGAGAGAGAGAGAGAGAGAGAGAAAGCACCAGGGCTACCACCTTGTAGGTCTGGCTTATGTGGGTCCTGGGGAATTGAACCCACAGCCTTAGGCACTGGAGGCAAGTGCCTTAACCGCTGAGCCATCTCTCCAGCCCCAACATTTCACTTTTGATACAACAGTGTTTGCCATGGGAGCTGGTGACAGCCTCTGCACCCAGAAGCCATTTCTAGTGTGGGAGTGAATCCAGTTAGTACTTCTGCAAGGAGGAAGTGAATCATCTTGGCATCCATAGCCTCTGTTTACAAAATAACTCATAATTTGATTATTTTTCTTTACTAGTTCAAAATCAGGCAGGAAAGGAACTAAGCCTGCTAGGCAGACCTAGAAGGCAAAACTGGGCTGTGGCAGAAAGACACTTAGCCCAGCGGTGTTAAAGGGACCTTGGGGCTTTTAAAAAAAAATATTTTATTTATTCATTTTTCAAGCAGAGATACAGAGAGAGAGAAAGAGAGAGAGAGAGAGAGCATCAGGGCCACCACCTTGTGGCGTAGGTCTGGCTTATGTGGGTCCTGGGGAATTGAACCTGCGGCCTTGGGCACTGGAGGCAAGTGCCTTAACCATTGAACCATCTCTCCAGCCCGGCCTTGGGGCTTTTAAGCTTTTCTTTGCCAGCTCTGTCCTCAGTAGACGATGCCTCCTTGGGGCTTCCTTCTTTGCATAAGACCTGATGAGCCACTGTGACAAGAACTTCTCTGCGTCTTGGAAGGAATGGGTGATTCTAGCAGGGGTCTTTGGGACTTTAGCTTGTCCTCTTAGCTCTTTTCTGGAAGGACAGAGCCACATATTCAGGGACTCTGTGTCAGGCTCAGATTTGGGTTCCACAGGTATTTCTTTTGGATTGTCTTTCCCCAGAAGCCATCGGCACCCAGCTTCCTTCTCACGATTCTTACCACGAGCTCTGCCAAGCTTGTGTGGGGCTTGTTGGTCCTGGTGGCCCTGGACAAGCCAACCCTCAGTGGGCTGCTAGACATGGATGGACAGTGGTTTCTTAGCCTCCAAGAGGTCACTTAGGATTTCAGATTGCCCAGGCTTTTTTCCATCTCTGTGCCATTGGGCTGATTAACCCACAGGTGGTACAGGCATCGGACTTGGCCAGCCAACCATTCACACTATAGGACTCCTTAAACACCCAGAGTAATAAACTTCCTACTGGCTTTGCTGCTGTCTTTCTCAGGCTTCTCCAGCTCGCAGAGTTCCCGATGTGCCACCAACCAGTCCACCAGGTCCAGCTCGTCTTGATGGAGGAGCTCCATGCCTTCAACCCTTACAGCTTCCCTGGAGGAAAGGCCGGTGGCAGAATGGCTGCTTCACTTTGGGGAACTTGGGTTTCCAGTAGCTTCCGATTGCTGACTCTTGAGGACCCAGCTTCCTAAGGTCTCTAGGTTGCCCAAGACATTACTGAAGGCACTGCAGACTCTAGCAGAAGTCTGACTATTCTCCAAGACCCAATTTGGGGTGAACCAGTCCTGAGAGTTAGTGCTGGGCACATAAGGAGACTGAAGACAGGTGGCGGATTTGCTTCCAAGAAGCCATTCACCGAGAGGAACTCAGTGAATGATCTTTGCTATGTCACTGGCCACTGGCACTCCTTTTCTCTAGGGAAGGCCCACCTTTGAGAAACTGGCATGAGGCATCAGATGCTCTGGACTTTGGGTGATCTTAAGTGACACCGATCAGCTGCATGTGCTTCAAAAAGCAGGTCAAATCTTCAGGTTAAGGGTCAAATGGTCCAGTCTCTCCAGGTACACAGAAACGTGATTGGCAAGGTCTTTGTTTTTGGCATTCCAGTTAATGAATAGGACAATTGAATTGGCCCAGTACCCAGCAGAACTGCTGAGTCTGCCACTGAATTGTCTCTCTTAAAGTCGGCAGATGAGAGCTGCCTGTTTATACAGCCACACCTCACGGCTTCCAAGACAGGCCAGGTGATGACTGACAACTGTGAAGCTAAGCTTTAATTTGCTGTTCTTCCTGGAGTACTCCAGAAATAGCACGCCCTGACTCTGTCCCTGTATGGCTACTCCTCAAAGGTAGTTAGCAGCCTCTCTGTTCAGGGTGGAATTCATTCTGTTCACTGTTCCTTGCAGTCTGGATCCCACAGTGTCAGTTTGTTTAATTTCTATATAATTCAAGCTAGAGCTTTACATTCCAGGGCTGAAGTTATCACATTGAGATGACGAGGACTAGATGAGGTTATATCTTGAAAGCACAGACTGGCACATAGTAGGTACTTTATTACTCAGTGAGCAGATTCATTAACAAAGCAATCTTCAAAAGGATCTGAAGGATTCTTTTAAAGCTGAGAAGTAAGATTTCCCAAATCACAGAAGTGCTAGAGCCGGGGTGTGGACTCAGGCAGGAGGAGTGAGTCCAGGTCTCACTCTGTGTTCCCACTCCACTCTCCTGACCCACTGGGGAACTCAAAGAGGCTGTGGTTTGCCTCCAGGAAACACACAGGATAGTTGACGAGAGAAAGGCAAAGGCACAGAAAACAACTGGAGATTGTGGTTTCATGCCACAGAAGTTGATCTGGACAGTAAGTGAAATTGGGCATCTCTGGGGAAGAGATTTCCCAGAGCAGCAAGGGAAGCCCAGGTCTGGAGAGGAGACAACAGAAGAAAGAGCAGAGAACAAGCCAGCATACATGGAGACCCCACCTCTGGCTGTGTGTGTTCTGAGGAGCAGGAGGGGATGCCTGGAGGGGAGATAGTGCTGGAGCTGAGGGCCCTGCGTGGCATGCAGACCTGCCAGTGGACTTGACAATGGAGAGCCACTCAGGGATTTGCCATCCTGAAAGCAGACTGGTACAAGTGAATCTGGTGTTGGGGGGGGGATCAGTGTAAGGGAGCTATGCAAGAGGAATTGGAGGTGAGGGAAGCAAAGGGAAAGTAGGAAAGAGACAAGAAAGAAGAGGGAGAAAAGATGAAGGGAGGGCTGGATAGATTGCTCAATGGTTAAGGTGCTTGCCTGAAGAATCTTAATGACACAGGTTAAAACCAAATGCACAAAGTGGCAGATGCATCTGGAGTTCGTTAATAATGGCTGGTGGCCCTGGCAATCCATTTTCTAAATAAATAAATAAATATTTTTTAAGAGATGAAGGGCAAGTGCGGTGCATTGTGGTCCATTAGCAAGCAGGTGCTTTCAGGACCAGAGCTCCTCCATTCTTCTCAACAGCACTGAATGGTGCATATCATCATCCCACCCCCATGTGAGACCCAAGGCTGCAGTTTGAAGAGATGAACTTGCCCAGGGACTAATGCTTCTGTTTTGTCTCCAAGTCTCAAAAGTTTGCTTCACATCCCAAGGTCCATGGGACTGGGGACACAGAGGGGATGGCAGTGGCAGGGTCACAGCATGGTGGCGCTGGGTGTGGGTGGGAGCTGGGACAAGTGTGCCTGTCACTGGGGCCTGCCTCAGGAAGCATCATGGTTAGCATGACGAGATGGTACTGCTTGACCAGTCCCCAGTGAGGTCAACAGCAACGAGGGGTCCAGCATGGAGCCACACAAATCCAAAGCCAAGTGTCAGCAGACACAGTGAGGGCCGGGGAACAGCCCGAATGGGCTTCAAAGAGCTGGGTGCTGATCCTGGGGCTTTACCTTCGTCTCTTACCCTCTTAGGGTCTCAACTTCTGTAAAATAAAATCCACTTTTAATCTCATCTTTCTCACTTTGAGACCTCAGTGAGATTGTGACTCAGCCTATTTGTTTATGGAGAGATTCGAGGCTGGAGGAATGACTGTTGTCCAAGAAGCAGGTGACCGGCAGGCTGATCCATGGCTGACCCAGAGGAAAGGGCAGGGGCCTTGCTGACCTGGGACTTGATGGACATGCTTTCTGAGCCAGAGCCTGTCTGGCATCACCAATCTCTCCTTCATCACTGTGCTGAGCAGTTCTTTTCTTAAGTTTTTCACACATTTACACAATGTATTTTGGTCATAATCCTCTCCTATTGCCTTCTTTTGTCCCCTTTCCCACATGATAGGTGTGACGTCCCTGCAAGCATGTCTGGAGGATCAAATGTTCCCCTAAGGGCTGAAGAGATGGCTCAGCGGTTAAGGCACTTGCCTCTAGTGCCTAAGGCCCCAGGTTCAATTCCCCAGGACCCACATAAGCCAGACCTACAAGGTGGTGGTCCTGGTGCTCTCTCTCTCTCTTTCTCTTTCTCTCTCTCTCTGTATCTCTCTCCTTGAAAATGAATAAATAAAATATTAAAAAATTTATCTTAAAAAATGTTCCCCAAACACTTGATATAGCCAAACATTTTGTGTTGATTTTATTTATTTTTAAAATATTTTATTTATTAGCAGAGAGAGAGAGAGAGAGAGAGAGAGAGAGAGAGAGAGAGAGAATGGTCATGCCAGGGCCTGCAGCCACTGCAAACCAACTCCAGATGCAAGTGCCACTTTGTGCATCTGGCTTTATGTGGGTATTAGGGAATCAAACTCAGGTTGTTAGGCTTTGCATGCAAGTGCCTTAACCACTGAGCCATCTCTGCAGCCCTGGTCATTTTATTTTATAAGAACACTTGTGCAATACAGTGGAATTTTAAAATTTAGATACTTTGAGACAAATAAATAAAAATCCTTACTCCAGTAAAGTATTTTCTGGGAAAAGTAAAGCTTTTGTGTCACTGAACATGTTTTCTCTTCCACAACACAGCATAGAATATGCATCACATTAAAAAACACCTGCCAAGGATATTAGTTCCTTCCTTCTTTCTAAGCCTGAATCCAATAAGCTACACTCATAATTTAGAACACAAATGTACCACAGATGGCGAACATGTTGGGAAGCAAAATGAGCTGAGGAAAATGAGAAAGAAGCATTTTAATACATCTCGGTATTTAGATGTAGGTAATTTAGCTTTTTGCCAAAAAAATGAAATGAATTTATCTGACTTCCTCCTTTGATATTCAGTGAAAAGAAAAAGTAAAATGAAGGTATTTACAAAATCGGAATGAGAAGTGCTCAGCGTCTGCTCTCATCTTTGGCCGGAGAAACTTCTTTGTACAGATGGCAATAACTACTGAGGAGACTCAAAATGTGTTAGGGTGAATAAATAATCAGAGAATAGTGTCTATGTGTGCTCAGCACTGAGATATCTTCATTACCACCACTCCTCCAAGACTCCAATTGTCCAAGCACTGGCTGCTGACCCAGTTTTCCTTTCTCTGAGGATGATTGGACTATTCCTGAACTAAATTGAGCTTCAGCTAGACTCTCCTGTTAATGCCTTTCTGTTATTTTGCTTTATGGGTTTAAATATTTTTATTTGCAAGAAGAGAGAGAGAGAGAGAGAGAGAGAGAGAGAATGCCAAGGCCTCACTCCAGGCACATGCACCACTTGTGCATCTGGCCTTCTGTGGGTTCTGGGGAAAGGAGCCCATGCCATCTGGTTGTGCAAGCAAGCATGTTATGCCATCTCTCCAGCCCCTGCTTTCTGTTTTTTGAAACATGGTGTCACTCTAGGTCAGGCTGGTCTAGGACTCACTGTAAAACTCCTGCCTCAGCCTTCTGAGTCCTGAAGTTTCTAGTGGGTGGTACCACAGTGCACCTCTTCTGTTAAAGTCCTGTGTAATACCCAACTTTGATGAAATGAAGGCTTGGGAGACCAGTCCTCTGGTGTGTCTCCTTCTCCAATGGACATCTGGGGACAGCTTTACTCAAAGGGGCCAGAGCTGGTCCTGCCATCTTCCTTGTGATAAGACAGCCCAAATCTGGAGGCCATGTTCTGTCTATCTGAAGAAAATTATCCTGAGTGGATGGAAAATGTGAACAGGGAGAAAAGGAATATCATTCTGAAGCTCTTTGCAGTGGGAGGGGGTCGGAAACTCTCAGGGAGGTGAAGCTGCATCCAGCAGGGAGGGGAGGCTGCATCCACCAACACTGTCTGCCACTGGCCTAGAAGCCTTCTTTTAGCTTCTTTTGTCACTTCCAAGCTCTGCACAGAGGCCTCCTTACCCTATTTGAACTGTGCTGACCTTAATTTAACATTGCTTTCTCCTGTAGTGCCCCCTTATATCTCTCCTACCTTCTTCCCTGGGAGAGAAATGCAGCTCAGGAGACACCCTGGGGATTAATTTAAATAACTAAGATGCACTGAGGTTAAACAACTGGCTGTGCAGAGGAAAATCGATCTCTAGTAAAGCTGGCTCAAGGACTCCAGTCTGGGGAAAGCCCTTGGCACAGAGGGTGTTGTGGAGGCCCCAGTGCAGGTGCAAACCTTTACTCTCATTCCATGTGCTCACTTGTCCCAAGCCCCAACTCTCTCAGTGCCAGATAAGAAACTTCTGTTGGTGGCTTTATCAGAGAGTAAAAGCAGTCTGATAAGAGGTCAGGGTTCAAGTAGCACCCTGTTCTACAAGTCCATTCTTCTGATGGGACCCGGGGCCCTGTCCTTACCACTGTCTCCTACCTCTCCTTTCCCTGAGTGCAATCTATAGCTACTTGCAATGAGGAAGGGTCTGCTAGGGCAATGGTCCGCTCAAAAGACCTTTGGTCTCCTGAGCGAATGAAGTTGTATGTGAAGAAGGCAAGGCCTGGCTCAGAGAAAGAGACCGTGGAGGCTGGCATGATGCATTTGCTCAGTGCTTCTTGACCATGAGTGAGGAATGTGCATATCTTTTCTTTCTCCTGCCACTGTCCCCTTCATTCCTCAGGTTGAGGACTTTGCCCTTCAAAATGGAGTCCAGCATCCTTTGCTTTCAGACATCTTTTCTGGATAAACCCATCCACCTCCTATTCCCCATCCTCTAGTTCTGATATGTCCATCAGGGGTTTCTTGTTTCACATTGGAATGCTTTCTGATGGTTGAATTTGCGTGTCTCCCATTTTCTTGGGAGCTCCACTCTTTCCACGGCCAGAATACAACACCCTAGACTTTTAAATGTTTGCCAAATGCCAATTCTAGCCATGTATACCCCAAGCATAGTGTCTGTGAAACCTGTGTGGAGGAGATAAGTTGGCAAAAGGAAGGAGTTAGAAGAGAAGGTGAGGAGTTAACTCTCTGTCTGTCTTAGAACTGGACATGTTAGTTCACATTAACCATTATCCAACTTTTCAACAAGTTTGCCTCAACTATAGCAAATGATGCAGATATGATCAGAAGTCCTCCAAGCCTTAAAGACTGGTGTCTATTTCAGTAAGGAAGGAGGCTTTTGAACTTGTCAATCACATTCCTGAGAAGAGTTCACGCCCAGCCCGTGAGGCCCAGAGTTGCACAACACATTCTATCAGGCAGGACTCCAGCCTGTGCCAAGCAAAAGCCTCCAGACCAGTGTCCCATTCAGCTCCTTCCTTAATACCCCAGGGTTGCCGCTGGACACAAAGCTCTAGTTTTGCCTCAGCATATTAGACTCAGCCTTTTGCCCCAACAGGCCTCCCAGTCTCTCATCATGAGAGGGACTGGGTGACAGGTCAGTGCTATACCTGGGTGACTGAGAGACAGGTCAGTGCTATACCTACATCAGGCCATTTCTCTTCCCTGTAAGTCAAGTACCACATCTCAAGACACTCTGAGTACATGTAATGTGTCTCTGCATACATCCTTCTTTAGGTGCTGACCAGAAACTGGAGGGTTCTTACATGTTCTGAAATTAGCAAGGAAGGCAGAGGATTCACTTGATGATGTAGACAACTGGAGAATTGCTTAGAACACTTGTTTTCTGCTGGGGATCTGTGTGGTAACTACAAAATGAGGGGTCTCCATCAAAGCACCAGAGATGCTGACAGCACAATATGAGCTCTACTGCGCATGGGCCTTTGCTGTCCCGAGGAATATAGAGACAGTCTCACACCATATTTGGGCCTTCACTGTCATCATGTATTTTTTTTGTTGTCATTGTTCCACATTAACTATCTACTTCTCATTCCTACTCAGCATACCTCTTCCAAGCCTTCTCTTTTATCAAGCTTTTATTTTTTTAAATTTTAGAAACTATGTTCTTGGGGCCTGGAGAGATGGATCAGCAGTTAAGGCGCTTGCCTGCAAAGCCTAACAACCTGGGTTCATTTCCCCACCACATAAAGCCAGATGGACAAAGTGGCCCATGAATTCTCTATCTATCTATCTATCTATCTATCTATCTATCTATCTATCTATCTATCTATCTATCTATCTATCTGTATCTCTATTTCTGATGGTAAGTAGATAAAATATTCAAAATTATTTTTAAAATTATCTTTATGTTAAAAATATTTATTTATTTATGGAAGAGAGTAAGTATGGTACAACAGGGCCTCTTGGCTCTGTAAATAAATGGCAGATGCATGTGCCACTTTGTGCATCTGGCTTTTAATGTGGGCACTGGGTAATCCAACCTGGGCGGGCAAGCTTTGTAAGCAAGAACATCTAACTGCTGAGCCATATTCCAAGCCCTAAAATTTTTTTCTACATTTTTATTGAGGACTTTACCACATTGTTTATTGGTCATATTCCCATTGGGTTATACTCTTATGTTCCCTGTCCCCAGCCCCATTCCACTGAATGTCCTCCTCAGTGCCGGGAGATTTAACTCAGTGCTCTTCACTGAGTAATGACCTCAGCCTTATTTCTTTGTTTTTGAGACAGGGTCTCATTAAGCTGCTCAGGCTGATCTTGAACTCACTCACCCAATAACCCAAATAGGCCTTGAACTCACAATCCTCTACCTCAACCTTCTAAGTAGCTGGGACGACAGACCTGAGTCATCACACTTGACTTCTTTTCAAGCTGTCTACCATATCTCCAGTGTTCTCACTCTTAGAAGGTCACTGGTCATTCCCCATTAAATGGGAAATTTAAATCCATTAACAGGAGACTTCCAACGTTTTATTTTCCTTTACATCCCTCCATGTGTTCTCTCTGACTTGGAGAAGTCATTCTTGTTCACTGGATAATGTCTGCTCTGCTTTCATTTTTTCTGTACTTATAATTTTTTCCTCTACCGACTTTTCTTCTAGCATCTGTTCATTTTCAAAACTCTTCCTTCTTAACCTGGACTCTTGGTCATCATCTGTCCGTTTCCTTAGCTCTCTTCCTGCCTGTCTAAGCTTAATGCGACACTCACTTATTTTGCAACGTGTCAGTGTTAATTTTCCATGCTCAGCTCTCCACTGAGGGACCTGGTGAAGCACACCCGTCATCCCAGCCCTCCAGAGCTGAGGCAGGAGCACGAGGTGCAGGCTTCCCTGGGCCACACAGCAAGTACTGCTCTCAAAACAAAATAAACCTCTCCGCTGAAATGGTTTGTGTTGAGATTGTTAAAGACCTCTGAATTTCCAAGTCCCCTGGAAATGTTGAATTGTTCTACAGCATTTGACACTGTTGACAACAGCTTCTAGAATGTTTCAGAAAACTCCTTCCTATATCTATTAAATATTTGCCAAAAACTCACTACATGCCAAAAATTCTTTTGCAAGAAGGACAAAGCCCTCGCTTTCCTACCATTGACATGTTGCTTGAGGGAAAGAGAAAATAAATAAAGCAATCAAAGCAATACAAAAAGAGCGATAAGATAGTAGTGAGTACTGGTAAAGAAGTGAAGGGTGGTGCAGAGAAGGTAAAGATCGGTGTCACCTTTAGACTGAGCACTCAGAGAAGGTCTCTTAGAAGAATTAAAATTTGAGTGGAGACCTGAAGAACAAAGGAAAGACAGGGAAAGAGAATTTCCACAGAAGGAATGTCAGGACTGAGTCCCAGAGCTGAGGCAGACCTCATGCGTATAGAGGGAAGTATGGGCTGGATCGGAGAAGGGTTTCTTGGGATCCAGGAGGGCAGGACATGCAGACAAGGGAGGCTGAGAGAGAGCTTATGGTCCCTCTAGGAGAGCTCACAAGGAAAGGAAAAAGAAGAAAGAAAAGCATTCCCAACTCTGTCAAATACTGATGAGAGAGGGGAAAAAATTCAAAATCCATACTACAAAGACCCAAAGGCACTTACTTGCACGATGGGCATGGGCATCATTGGTGACTTTCATAAATCCTGGGGGCTTTATTAAGGACACATGCTTTTAAAAGGGAAGACAAATGAGGTTGAGTGTGAAAAGAGATTGTGATTATTTCAAGAAACCTCTCTGGAGGTGGAGCAGGTGAAAGGCCAGGGCTCAGTGTGGTTCAACACCTCAGATACCAGGCACGCATTAGAAAGTTAAATTTGATGAATTCAATTGAAACAAAATTAAAAGTTCTGATCCTCCATAGAGTGAGCTAGCCACATTTCAAGTGCTCCATAGCTGCATACAGCTATTGGCTACTCCCACACAGAACAAACAGGTCTGTGTGTTTTTTAACCATTTCAAAAAGCTCTATTGACCAACCCCGCTCAAGGCCTGATAGCACTTGTTAGCTGTGCCACTTGGGGAGTCTCTTAACTTTTTTATACCACAGTTTTCTCTTCTGACAAAATGTCAATACCAGGGTTGCTGTGAGGATTAAACAGAGATGGGGTGCTTAGTTTTCTGTGACTATGACAATTCCTGAAATAATTAACTTACAAAAAGAAAAGGTTTATTATGGCTCACAGTTTTGAAGGCTCCAGAAATTGGGCACATCTATCACTTTTATGCCTCCGCTGGAGGTGTTGGATGGTAGTGGTGGGGAACCCATGGTGGAGCAAGCCATCCCCGTCCGTCATACCCAATAGGCAGAGTAGAGCAAGGGCGGGGCATGAGTCCCACAATCAACTTCAAGGGCAGCCTTCCTTAAAGCCTCACATTAGGCCATATACCTCTTTAAGTGCTCATATCTTCTGAGAAGCTCCACCCTGAGGATCAAACACTTAACACATGGCCTTTCAAGATTCAAACTCTATATACACAGCATGGAAGTAAAGTGTGTCACATACATATTCATTTCAATAGTCACACATCATCGCAATTCTCAAAACTGACTCTGTCTTCTTAAACCATCCTTTTCCCCCCAAGGCACTAAAGCATGGCCCTGCAGAATTGAAATGAGCAGGCTCCCCACCGCTGGCTAGCAGCGTTCCCCCATACAATCCTAGGCACTGGGTTGAGACGATGTCTACATATTTGGCTACCAAGCCTAACTTCCAAGAGGATCACTGGCTGTTTCCCATCTGGAAAGCCCCTATTTGAATTGAGTATGATGAGAAGAAAATGAACCAGGCATGATCCCAGTGCTAAGGTAGCTGATGCTGGAGAGCTGCAAGTTGAAGTTAGCCAGCCAGACATACAGGGTGACACTGTCTCAAACAGACAATTTCAAAGGTGCACCTGAGAGTCACTGAATCCAAAGCATCTCACCCTTTGAGCTTTAGGAGTGACAGACTTTTGTAGCACACCACACCTTGTGCGACCAGTCAGCAAGTATTCATTGAGTAAATGCTAAGCAATATGACATGACATAGCTTGACCTTCCTGTGGAGCTTACTCTAATGGAAGAGTCAACATTAGTCAAATAGTTATAAGCAAATGTTGTTTGGGGACAGGAGACAGGGATGAAGTAGGGCTATGATGGAATTTGAACCCTTGGAGTGTGTTTAAGGTATTGATCTGTCCCCTAACAGTGGAGAAGTCAGATTGTGGCTACTCCTGCTTTCTATTTTTTAAATTTTTTTCTTAACTTTTAATTTTGCTATAATTTTGAATTTACAGAAGGTTGCAAAAATAAATTAACATTTTCATGATTACTTATGTGAGCATATAGATGTGGTGCCATGGCACACGTGTGAAGTCAGAGGACAAGGTCAAGGTGTCTCTTGCCTCTAAAAGTAAACTTCCAGACCGCAAACATACCATCAGATGGTCCTGGATCTTCAGAATCTCCTGACTCTGCCTCCTATTGTTGTAGGGGGATCACAGATGCATGCTGTACATGGGTGCTGGGGAATTGAACCTGGGCCAGCAGGCTTTGCAAGTAAGCAACTTTAGCCACTGAGCCATCTCTCCAGACCTATTTCAAATTTTTTTGTTTTAAGAATAGCATAAAGTTTCCACATCATCTTTACGTAGCTTTCTCAAATGCCACCATCTTGCATGACTCACTTATCAAAATCAAATTGAAATGAAATTTAAAAAAATTATTTAAAAAACCACTTTGGCCAAAGATGGTAGCACACACCTTTAATCCCAACACTCAGAAGGCAGAGGTAGGAGGATCACTCTGAGTTCAAGGCCAGCCTCAGTCTATAGAGTAAGCTCCAGGTTAGCCTAGGCTAGAGTGAGACCCTATCTAGAAAAAACAATGACATGTCCTTTTCTGGTGCCAGATCCAACCCAGAACCACACATTGCATGTGTCATGTCTCTTTTGTCTCCTCCAATGTAAAATAATTCCTTAAGGTTTATTTTTCAAGACCATGGTGTTTTTGTAGAATGTCTCTCAATTTGTGTTTCCTTGTGTTTAAAGCCAAGCTGTGTTGTTGAGTTTGAGTGGGGTCAGTGGAGGGGATGAAGGAGAGGAGGGAATGGGAAGAGGGTTAATCAAAATTAAAGATGTTATGAATAAGCTATATCGAAATCTACTTTCCACTAGCTAAAAAGTATGTGTGTGTGTGTGTGTGTGTGTGTGTGTGTGTGTGTGTGTGTGTGTGCTAAAAAAGAGAGTGTTTGGGCAGAAGTACCCTGTGGAAGAGAATAATGCTATAACCCCAAACCATAGATTATTGCAAGTGCCAGGGGTAGGATATCTTTCCAGTAAGCTATTGGCCAGGGAGGCTCTTGATTGCTCACCAGAAGTACATTTTTTTTCTACCACCTCTTCCACAGTGGTCACTGAGACTTGGAGGGTTTGATAAAGATGTCTCATTTCATGCCAAGCATTCTACTGCTCCTTCTTCTCAGCACTTTGATGAGTTTTGAGTCACCCAAGTGGTCACTATCTTTGAAAAAGAGAAGCTTCTCTAACCGAAAGTGAGACTAGCGCTAATATATGGGTATAAACATAAGTATTTAGAGGGCAGTTTGGTGGCATAGTATATCCATTTAGCTAGACAACAGTAGTAGTTTTCCTCCTAAGACTTATGACCTCCCCAAGCCATAGGTTTTTGACTAGGTTTGCAGCATCAGGCAGGAATTCCCTCCTCCAATTGGAGAGCACTTGGTTTCCCCGTAGTGGACCTGCCACCACTACACCAGTTGGTACATCATTTGGCCTGGCTGCCAGCTGTGATGCTTGCAGAATCTCCTGCTGGTTAAGACTGTTGATGACTTTTTTTCTCCCAAATGCTGTGGGCTTCGTAGCTCTTTCCAGCATCCTGACAGCTAGTCAGAAACAGAGAGAAGGTCTTCCGGCTCAGTTCCAGCTTGAGTTCTCAGTGTCATGCAGTTCAGGCATGTGGAGCCTTCAGCCACGGGGTCTTGCCATCTACTTTGGGTGTAAGCCCATATGCTACTGCTTCTCTCACTTTTGGTTAGATGCTTCTCTTTTCAGATGGTGGTGGCCAATGAGAATACTCAAAACTCATCAAAGTGCTGTAAAGAAGAGATAGTGGAGTGTTCAGCACAAAGTGAGACATCTCTGTCACACCTCCAAGGTACAGGGACCATTGCAGAAGCCATGGAAAGAATGTAAGAGCCAAGAGGGGGGAAGAGTGTTCTACAAGCTGCTTTCCAGAAACAAAGTACCTGTGGCTCCTTTGCATAATAGGAGTGTGGTAGTTTGAATGTATGGCACCATAGATCAGATGTTTGATTAAAATTGAGTTTGTAGCTTCAGCCCCTAGCAGGCAGGCTTCTGCTATAGGGGAACATGCCACTGGGGGTAGATCTAAATTCCAGCTCAAAGGTGTGTGCAGAGCAATTTGAACTCAGGGTTTATGCTTGCTGCTTATTGGTGTTTGCTGGCTGTTTTTTCTCTGCTTGGATCTGCGAATGGGATCTAGTTTCTTCCACCATTGATGGAACTTCCACTGGATTTGTAGGTTAAAATAAGCCCATTCCCCCATAAATGGTGTCTGTTTGGAAGGTCGTCCCAGCAACTCAGAGCTGACTATGACATGGAGGGAAAATGATGATAGCAAAATAGAAAAGGGACTAGTTGAAAAGAAAAAGAGATTCAGAGGTGAGAGAACAAAGAGTGGCTTATGATCATGGTATATTGTCTATATGTAGGGATGTTATCAATGCAAAGTTTAAAAAATAAAATAAAAGAACACCATAGGGCTGGGGAGATGGCTCAGCAGTTAAAGGCACTTCCTTGCAAAGCCTGCTGGCTCAGGTTCACCTCTCCAGTCCCCATCTAAAGCCAGATGCACAAAGTGGCACATGTGTCTGGAGTTTGTTAGCAGTGATACTGGGCCCTGGCATACCCTTACACAATCTCGTTCACACATGTGCACAAATAAAGAAATAAATATGGTTTTAAAGAGCACCCTAGAAGTGATTTTTGTGTCCTCTTAGTGCATATTGTAGGTACATGATGATGATATGCTTTCTAACTAACAGTGTTAACTTTGATGATTGAGTTAAACTTGTTTCTGCAGATGTTTCATTACAAAGATGCGATTTTTCTTTGTGATAAGTGAGGTTTTGTATATAGAGAATATTTGAGATCATGCTTATATCTCATGGTATTTTCCTCCATGAATTGCAGCACCTATTAACGATCTTATCCACAACTAGTATTGGTGGTATCTGCTAAATGGAGCGTCTTCTCTCTCTGTCATTCATCCTATCTTCATTGGAATTGTAGCATATCCCTTCTCCAGGATTTAAGTATTTATTAAGCTATTTATTTATATTAGCATTATATCATGGGCGTCTATTTTTATTCCAAAGAGTATGATATAAAACTTATTTGTTGTTCAACCTCTTTCCTACTTAGGTCTTGTGCCCTTTCAACATGTGATCATCTTTTGAGTATTTCCTTCATTTTTGGTATCATAAGACATTTCAAGTCCATCTTGTCTTTTTATTGTCCTAGCCCTGGAATTCTCCAAAACCTTCTACTTCCTTTTTGTACAAAATACTATTTAGGAACCAAGGTCTGAAAGTAATATGTGCTCATGGTTACTGAGATGTCTTTGCTTCCTGATCTTTCAGGGCACAGAGCTAGAAAAGATACACATGACACACATGTCCATGAAGATCTGTCTACCTACTTACCTAACTACAATTCAGTAGATGCCTCCAATTCCAATCCAGAGCCATAGGGCTCCTTCTAGTCTCCATTTTTAAATGTATAACTCCCTGTCCAAGCAGTAATAAATCTGGCTTCTTTACCCATAACATAGTTACCTTTTGCTCATTCCTATAATACACATGTGATGGTTAATAGAATCTTCATGAAGGCAGGCCTCTGGGCATGTCTGTGAAAAAGCTTCTAGATTAGGCTAAGTGCGGTAAGAAGACACACACTAACTATGGGTGAACCAGTGCATGGACTGGGGTCCAGGACTGAATAAAAAGCAGAGAGTGGGCTGAAGAGATGGCTTAGTGGTTAAGGCATTTGCCTGCAATGCAGAAGTACCTGAGTTCGATTCCCTAGTGCCCATATAACGTCAGATGCACAAGGTGGTGCATGTGTCTGGAGTTCATTTGCAGTGGCTGGAGGACCTGGTGTGGCCATTCTCTCTCTTTGTCTGTCTGTCTGTCTTGCTCTCTCTCAAATAAGTAAATAAAATATTTTTAAAAAGCAGAGAGTGAGCTGAGCACCAGCATTCATTTCTCCCTGCTTCCTGACTGCACATTGAATGCTCTTGCCTCATGCCTGCCTCTCATGGTGGACTGTATGTATCCCTTGACTTGTAAGCTCAAATAAACTCTCTTATTCTTTTTTTTTAGAATCATCTGACATACTTTAATAAACCTCTCTCAGTAGTCAACAAATCAAAGAACCCCCACCACCATTTCTGGGGTCTGAGTGAATACAAGGCAAGCTAGATGTATCCATGGGTGAACGGGAGGATGACTGGATGGATGAACAGAAACACACCCAGAGGTCATAGCTAGAAACACATATGCAAAGTCGAGAGACAGAGAGGAGGAAGAGGTAGAGACGGGTCCAACTCCATTACGAAGATATTAGAACCACAGATGAAGCTGACATGGTAAGTCAATGGGGAAGTCATGGGATAGTCACAATTGTCGTGAGGGCAGTCAGACTAAGGAGGTGCAAACAGTTTTCAATTTCAACAGGAAGACTTTAAACTTTCTTCTTTAAGTTGTTCTCATTCCAGTATTTTGTCACAGCAACAAGGAAAGTAACTAATGCTTTTAGCATTGTGAACCCATAAATGTGGGTGCACATTTACAAAATAGTATCTGCCTTTTTTGAAGAACAGCAATCAAAATATGTTTTTGTTTAAATTTAATTCTTATTTTAGCTTTTTTCATCCCCTTGCCACTTGGTGTGACTCTTGCACAGTTTGATGAGTGCACTACTGTTTGGAGTCCATTTCAGATTCCCCTTCTCCCTCTACTATGCTGGGGACTTGCTTGCTTGTTTCTTGATTCAATGGCTGTGTGAAGCATTACTAGGGCTTTCAGATTTGAACTATACACGAAGGCATACTCAGAGACATCTTTCTCCCTGTTCCCACCCCTTTCTTTCCTGTTTCTCCCTCCCCCAGCCTCTGTAAGGAGTTAATGACATTAGTTTTGGGTTTGCCCTTGTACTTCTTTTGGCACAGATGTCCAGATATGTGTGTGTTTTCTCTGGTGCTCTTTCTCTTAAAGAAGGGAGGTACATAGGAGAAGGCAAGTAGATGCTGTAGCAGAGTGTGAAAGAAGGGTTACTTAAGAAACACATATTCCATTGCTGTCATGGACCTAGGAGACAGTCTAGTCCAAATACCTCATTTTATGCAT
Organism: Zapus hudsonius; assembly: GCA_004024765.1. NCBI lineage: Eukaryota > Metazoa > Chordata > Mammalia > Rodentia > Dipodidae > Zapus > Zapus hudsonius. The sequence goes on from PVHP010012093.1 coordinate 23,465, forward strand.
GAGAGAAGTGACCCACTGAGGCTCACCTGGTCCAGGGCTTTCCCAGGATACCATTGCATTCCACATAATTTTCAGCTCTGGATACATGAGAAGTTGATGAGTAAGAACAATGATTCAGTTAGGTAATGAGTAAGAGAGAATGGCCACCTGGAATTGGAATGTCACCCGACTTTCCCTCACCTGTGTTCTGTGTCAGTGATGGTCACTGAAGTTCACGGGCTCCCTTCACCAGACAGGGCTTGAGTGTTCTTCCCACACACCCCTTCCCTGGTTCATTCCAGAGAGATTCCCGTCCTATTTTTAAAAAGTGCACCAGGAATATTGAAGCAGTTTCTAGTTTTTGTACCCTTTGATTTTACCCACCATTCCCTCCTTCCTTGTTTCTCCCTCCATATGAAAAATTAACTAAATAGCAGCATGTAGTTCCCTGGACCACACAGCAAAGGGAACTTAGGGGAACATAAAGAAGTCAACTAGATGGCTGTGGACGGCATGAGAATGACAATCAAAAGGAAGCTTTTCTGAGAATTTAGAAGCTTGGGGCTGGGAAGATGGCTCAGTGGTTGAAGGTGCTTGCTTGCAAAGCCTGCCAGCAGGGGTTCATTTCTCAAGCCACATAAGCCTGACACAAAAAAGTGGCATAAACATCTGGCATTCATGTTCACAGCCATGATAGGATGTGTTCCCTAAGGGGGACAGGTGCACATGCACACACACACACACACACACACACTCATGTGCATGCATGCATGCACATAAATATTTTTAAAAGGTAATTTAGAATCGAGAGAGAGAGAGAGAGAGAGAGAGAGAGAGAGACTCAGCCTCACCAAGAAGAAGGTTCATGCCATTCCTTTCTTTTCTGACTCCAGGAAACATGGGATGGTGAAGCTGAGTCACCTGGAGGGTGTGTCCAAATGACTAGGACTTTCATTATGTGGCAAGTCCCCTTCTGTTTCAGAGTTCAGTGGGGTGAGCACTTGCCTTCCAGAAGATAACACTACCCCGTGCTGAGCTCTGCAGTGTGCTGAGCACTGAGTCCTTCACCTTTAATATCATTTCTTCATTCCAACAATCTTGGAAGGTCTTGGGTAGTGCTTCCTCACTTACAGGTAAGAACGGCGATGTTTAGAAAGTTAAAGTGACACTCCAAGAGTACTTGGTTGGTCCATAATGAGAGATGAATCTGAGCATAGACTCATGTGCACCCTAGCCCATTCCGTGAGGAAGAGCAGAGAAGCCTTCCACTGCAATCTTCCAAAGTATCTGATGAAGGTGGTCATGATTCCGCCTGTCCATACTGGGTCTGTGAGATCAAAGCTTCACATTATCACGTCCTCTGCCCTCAAAGACACCTAAAGAGAGAGAGGCTCTTTGCCCACGCTTCACCCTTCACCTCCAGTTCAGGCTTAGAATACCAGTGAGGGCCCTTTCACCTGGCCTTCCTTTCATGAAACACACAGCAATGTTTAATTTGCCCATCTCCAGGTTACAAGATGGCTTCGGTCAGGTACACTTCCCACTGTGGAAAGAGGCACACGGAAGTTTAGCCGGCCTGTCCTGACTTCAGTAGAAGCTGGAAAGTGGGCCTGCCCAGCCACTCTGGAGTCACAATGTAGTATTCCCAGGAAATCACCTGGTGGTGGCTCTGAGGAGCAGCCACCAACATGTCTGAGAGCACAGACCTCTCTGTGTAGGCTGAGAGGCCAACTTCTGTTTTTGGCAGGTTGTTTGCATCCAGTAGCAGCAAAACTATGATGGACCATAGCAGCGATCCAAGATCAAGTGAAAGGAGACCTGTCACCCTGGCTTTTCAAATGAAGTAGGAGGCCTTACAATCTCTCACCTGCATGCAGTCTCTTGGAAAGAGGTCGGAGTAGCTCTGACCCCATTCTCTCCTCCCAGTTCACCAGTTCAAGCTGAATGAAGGAAAACCCTGTCTGGATTCAAGAGGGTAGATTCAATCACCTCGACTGGGTCTAGTGTTGCCTTCAAGAAGCTCAATGTCTTCACTGCATTCCTCTGGCCCTTTCAGAATGAGTTTGGATTGGCTGAAGACAAAAGAAGAATATAGTCTTTTAAGGAGAAGGACATGAGGATGCATGGCGTCTTTAAATAAAAGGGAAAGGAGTTGTTGGGACTGAGAGAATGGAAGTGAGCAGCCACTGGAATGAGGATGCAGAGGGACAGGTGCAGGCTGCAGTGAGCTCTGGTGTGTCTGAGAGAGAAATTTTCTTTCCCATGGGTGGATATTTAGCAGCTGGCATACCTGAACCATTAGCAATCAACCTGTGTGGTTGGCATGACCCCTACCTCCCACCAGCCTCAGTTGCTAGTTTCATGGTTTCCCATCAATCATGCACTTAATGAATAAGGAATCAGGTTGTGTCTTAAAATACATACAGGAAACAGCTCACCTAACATGGCCTGTCAAGTCAATCTTCAAGATGTGACCTTCTGTCTTTTGAAAGCCTGTAATAAGGTAGGGCTTGGCCAGTTTGGGAGTCCCCACCAGTCATGAGAGACCAGGTCCTCACTCTGTGTGGGAATGATATTTGGGCGTGTGAGCATACTAACAGAAACTGCCACACCCACACCCCACATACCATGACAAGGTGGAGCGAGTTGTGGCCCTTAATCCTAGCCTCGTCATTTTCAGAAATTTTTATTTGACAGTGTCCATAAGGACATGGGCCCAGAGATGATCAGAGAACCTACAAGGTGTCTTTCCAGTAAGTTGTTTATCTGTCCCTCACATCTGGACATCCGGAACTTCAACCAGACACAGCCATGATAGGATGTGTTTCCTAAGGGAAAGGTGAGAAAAGGAGGGCGAAGTTCAGCGAAGTCTATCACCAAGGCCACACTACCAAACTTATATCAATCTTTTGTCACTTGTAGAAGATATACACCTGGCCCCGGAATTTCAGGAGAGTTGTTAGGAATTGCTAAGGGTGAGTTATTACATGCCCACTTTCTGAAGATAAAAAAGCACTAAATACCATCCTGAATGTTTAATCCTAATGTTCGAAGATGCTTTACAATGTTGAAGAGCCTTCAGGCTGAGCCTTTGGTAGTAACCCTCCATCTTTGAGGTGCTGTGTGAATGGATGTACAGGAGCACTGGAGAGGGAGACAGCAAGGCAGCCAACACGCACTATGGCTGATCCAGCAGGCTATACTAGGTAGCTGCTACTTGTATTTCAAGACCCAGCTTCTAGCCTCAGCCCTGCCACTAAAATGGCAAAGCGGTTTTAATGTGTCACTTCCCTTCCCCAGTGCTTTTAATATTCCTTTTACCTCTGATATCCCATGTACCATGGTTATGGTCCATCATTGGAACTGAGAAAAATTGAAAACTTCCTAACAACCGGGACAAGGCTTGAAACAGTTCTGTGTATTTATAGAATCTCTAGGCGGGGCTTCTGTCTTGGTCCCAGTCCTCAAGTCAGTCAGGAAGAACAGGACCTCAGAGTCATGCACCATGGCATAATTTATTATGGAATTTATCAAGTCCATGGACAAAGGCTCTTCTGGGTGGAGGTGGAGGAGTGTGTCACTTACCCTGCCTTCTCAGACCAATGATCGCTGCTCTGCTCTCAGAGAGCTAAGAGGTCGAGACACAGGGATGTGTCCGACATTGGGGCTGGTGACATGAGAAGACAGTGGGTGAAGAGATAACCAACCAGCCCCACATCCCTCTCGCCCCCTCCACAGCCTCAGGCCCAGAAGGTCTGAGTGAGTGATGTTGCAAAATGTGAGCCAGTCACCATCTGTTGCAGGGTTTCAAGGAGGTCCACATTTCGTGATGCTGTATTTTTCAAGTCACTTGCACATCCTTTGTCTCATTTGACTTTTCTTCTCGTGTTTGGCCCCCCTTCTCCACTCAGTTCTGGGAAAGGCTCAACTTTATCCATCATAAGAGCTCCAGCAGGAGCAGAGTTTGGAGCTATTACTCCTTGCATTATATAAATAGTGTCCGTGGTATATACAAAGTTTCTTCTCTCTCTCTCTCCTCTCTCTCTCTCTCTCTCTCTCTCTCTCTCTCTCTCTCTCTCTCTCTCTCTCTCTCTCTCTCTCACACACACACACACACACACACACACACACACTGACACTTGTGTGACTCATCTTCAGGATGATCCATGCTCTGATTCCAAGCCTCTCCTGTTCACCCCAGAACAGCAGAAAGCCCTGAGCTGTGAGGTCATGAGACTCCCGGGTAGATCCAGTCTCTTCTGGTGGCTTGGGCTACTCCTTCAGCAGTCCCAGCTTCTTCAAAGCCTCCCTCCTGTGTTCATCGGGGACACCCTTCGGGGAGATCTTGACACTGACACAAGGGGGTCGAGGAAGCTTGTCATGGCTCTGTCCTTGGTAGGACAGGCGCTTGGAGCTCTGGCTCTGCTCCAGGTCGGCCAACTTGCCCAGCTGGACCCCGGCGAAGTCTTTCCCCATGCCCAAGGAAGCAGGGCGGGGCCGGGTGTTCCGCAGGAAGTTGGGTGACTTCTTCCCCGAGAGGGAGTCCTTTCCCAGGGATGAGCTGGCTGGAGAGCTGGGGGCTTTCTCGGTGGCGCTGGCCGAGAGGTAGCTGCTCAGCCCCACGCCCGAGCGCTCTAGCGTGTTGGACTTGAAGTTCATCAGCCGCAGGCCCGGGATGTCACTTTCCCGGAGCGGGAGCCGAGTCGGGGAGCTGCTCCCCTTGGAGGCCTTGGGGCCGGGAATGGGCACGGATGTGGCCGCTGCAGCCCGTCCTGCCGGGGGCTCCTGGGCAGGGAGCCGGCTTGGTGGCCCCGTGGGCGCCGGAGCCTGGGCCGGGGCAGGTCCCGGGACAGCTGGCCGGCGCGGGCCCTGACCCTGCGCCTCCTGGGTTGCGTGTCTGCTCGCAGGCAGGCTGGGCTCGTCGGGGTCCCGCGGAAGCCCCAGCTTTTCCAGGGCCTCCCTCCGCGCTCTCCTCTGCTCCTGCGGGGACGAGGATGCGGGGCCAGCGTCCGCAGCCTCTGCGCGCCGCGACAGCCAGCTCTGCGGGTGGCTGTGGAAGCTGCTCCGGCTGCTCTTCAGAACTATGTTAGGAGGCAGCCTGCGGGGCTTTGAGGCTGTGAGGGGGGCCGCCTGGGCATTGGGCTTGCCCCCTGGCCCTGGGCCTGGCAGGGGGGGCTCTTCAGCTCTGGCATTCTGAGATGACTGGACCGGAGGCGGCTGTGCTTGTGGGCCCTCTGCCCAGCTTTTCTGGCAGGCTTTCTGGGACATGGCGTCTGGGGACACCTCCTCTCTCCTCTGGGGGGCCCCTGGGGGGTGGCTCAGCTCCCCTGGCTCTGAGGACAGGCTGTCTTCCCCACCCTGCTTTGGCCTGATATCCTGGAAGGCTTCCGGTGGGGGGATGAGCACTGTGTCCAGGTCAAGAGTAGTTCCCCGAGGGGTGGCCAATGGCTGGCTAACCTGCTCCTTCTCAGGCTCTGGCTGGGCTCTCACAGGGGCTTCTGAGATGTGACCGTTTGTCTGGGTGAGGCTTCTCTTGAGGTTCTGGCTTCTGCCAAGGTGGAGATTTCTGGGAAGGCTGTAGGAACCAGATCTGAGGCCCAGGCTAGGGGACTTGGGTGGATCTGAGGACTGGGCCACCCTCCTTGGCTCTGGCCCTGGCTGAATGTTCGTAGACTCTGGCTTTTCTGTGAGGGTTAGGGAGGACAGACATAAAGATTGAAAAGATTAGGATGCTGCCGCAAGGGAAGAACAAACAGATAGATAGTTCCTGAACTCTCCTCCCAATGAGCAGTGAATGAAGTCTGCTTGCTTTGCTTGCTTTTCAAGGCAAGGTCCCACTCTCTCACTCTAGCCCAGACTGGCCTTGAACTCATGGCGGTCCTTCTAGCTCTGCCTCCCAAGTGCTGGAAGTAAAAGCATGTGGCACCACACCAGCTGTCTTGCTTGTTTGTTAAAGGACATTGGCCCTTTAGCGTTCAAAAGGGAGGGTTCTTTTAAACTAGGGATTGATTTTTCATGATAGTTGGGAGATATTGCCTTCCAGTTGCTTTACTTCCTTGACGCAGGTTTTCTCAGACTTCCTCACATACACTCGAATTGGGGAGACACTTGGGGAAGTTCCTTCTCATTCTCTCAGGGTTCCAGATAACTGAGCCCAGTGGAAACATCTGAATAATTGTTTGCTCTTGACTTGACCAGCTGTGGCCTGCTGCTTTCTGTCAGAGGCTGGATGACCCTGTGACTGCATGGTGCTCTGCACCACACAGTGGCATGGTGGGTAGACAAGGCCCACAGGGCTCTGTGAATCAGCCTCAGGGGGCCGTGGAGTCCCCACTTACTCTGTCTACAGGGAGGATCCCAGGCACTTTGCTCAGAGAATGAGCCAATGACTGTAGCCCTGATACCAGTGACACTGTCCACAGTAGTGAGGCAAGAGCCCACACTTAGGTGACATCCTGTCCCCTCCAACTGAACTGAGCAGCATCCTCTAACAAGGGCACAGGATCTTGAAGCAGCTGGGGTGCCCCTCTATCTTTTTATCTCCTTCAGGCTTCTTCTCTGGGTTACCCAGAGTAGCCCCCAAAGCTTAGTCTCTCCAGTGCCAAACAACCTGTCCCTCCTCCACTCCTCCCCAACCTGTGGTGTCGCATCCCTTTAGAGCTCTTCCATGACAGGACACAGGAAGCTGGCTTCCTCAAGAGTCCTCCCTCTCCTCCCAGGGGCAAGGCTTTATTTGGCCCAGAAAGTTCAGAGTTCCGTCTTCTTCCTGAGATACTTGCAGCATAGAACAAACAAGGTGGGAAGTGGTGAGAAGGCATTAACCTTCTGAGTGTTGCTCTCCCAGACAATCTTACCTCGGGGAGCTTGCTGGGTGATGGGCAGTGTTTGGAAACTTTGAGAAGTGGGAGCCGGCTCTGACTCGTCAATGGACAGTCGGCTGTCAGCCTCAGCGTCCAATGAGCCAATGGTCTCCTCCAGGAAGAGCAAACACTCCTTCTCCTCAGCAGACAGGAAGTCGTAGCTATTGTCACTCTGCAGGAAGACAGGACTGTGTGAGAGAGAATGCTACACAGAAACTGGCGGGGCTGAGAACCTTCCTGGCTGTGGGGAAAGAATGCTGAACAGCTGGCAACCATTCCCTCGTGCTGCTCTGCCAACCAGCTGGAGTGACTTCCTGCAAGTGTAGACACCAGGAAGGGCAGCGGTTGTCACATTGGGACCCACCAGCACCTACTTCCAAGGGCCAGGAGGGCAGATGCCAAGGGAGCTTTTGTTTAGGCCTTCTCTTAGAATGTTTAGGGGTGTTAACCAGAAGGAGCCCCAGATTCTAATTCAGTGCGACTTTTGTTTTAACTTTGATCTATATGGGCAATAAAATAGTTTTACCTGAAAAAAATGAATGGTATTTCTTTTTTAACTTTTCAAAATACTTCTGAAAAGTTAAAAGAAATACCATTGCATATTCCATCTGGCAGCCAATTCGAGGAGCCACACCAATGGGAACAGCAGCATGCCTAACCACGTACAAACTTACCAGATAATCTATACTTTGAAGTACATTCCACATAGGAGTTTTCTCTTGTTTGTCTACATTCTCAATGGCATTTGGCTCCAGCTAACATTCAAATAAGCATGTATTTCTTAAGCAAATATTAACTTGTGTGTGTGTGTGTGTGTGTGTGTGTGTGTGTGTGTGTAGACACTGGGAGATGTAGCAAAGGGGAAAGCCACAGTATTAAATATCAAGCAGATACCGGAGCACGGTTTTCATGAGGATACTGCACACAGGCATGTGTGGAAGAGGTGCCGTGGCCACCTCTGTAGGTTCTGCCCACACTCTACCAGGCTGGGGCGATTAATGAGAAAGCTGCTCTTCAAAGAAAGACTGAAGTGACAAATGAAAGGAGCAATGAATGGGAATATACACAATTTGGTGTGAGATTTTTTTTTCCCCCTTGGCATATCCACTCCTCTTCCTGATACTTGGGACACTTCAGAGTTGCCTATTCTCCAGACCCACGAAGATGGCCAAGGAAGATATGAGATAGTCCTAAACATATCCTGGGGGTGGGGAGAAGGTTGTTAAATAGTCCTTCCAGTTCCCCTTGTCCCTTAAAGACATTTGTTGGATGACTGATTGGGCCTACATGTCAGGGAAGTCCCAAATGGAGCTCCTAGAGTTTTGTGAACAAAGATCTCCACAGCTGTCCTTCTCCTCCCCACCTTCATCCCCTCCCCCTCCTCTTCTTCCTCCCCCCTTCTCCTCCTCCCCCCTCCTCCCCCTCTTCCTTCTCCTCCCCCTCCTTCCCCTCTACCTCCCCCTCTTCCTCCTCTTCCTGCCATGGATAAGCAGCCTCTGAATTTCTACTTTGTAACCAGATGAATCACTTTGAAAGCCTTGATTCCCACCACATTCTTTATCCAATAGAATGTGACTATTTACATAGGTCTCTACCAATCAGAAATAGGCAGGTGTCTCTGTATTCCTAAACTCCTAGGGACAAAGGAAATTGTGCATATACTGTAAGTACTTTGGATGTGTGTGTGTGTGTGTGTGTGTGTGTGTGTGTGTGTGTGTGTGTATGCTGCTTTTTCTACTCCATTTTATACATTGAAACCTATTAGCTATTCAGGCATGGTGCACACATCTGTAGTGACACTGAGACAAGGCTGGCTCAGGCTACATAGGGAGACACTGTCTCAACACAAAACAGAAACAAACCCAGTAACTATATTAAACATCTCTGAAATTTGATGAAGACTTTTTATAATCCTTAAATTGCAGACACTTTTTAAAGATACAGAGTGATAGAGTTTAAGTCCTTTAGGGTTAGGAGGTGACAAGGATGAACAACAAAGAAATACATTGGATGTGAGGCATATTTACTCTTTCACCCTAGCTTAGAACAATCAAGATTTAAGTTCATGCTCAGAAAACTATATTATATGCCACTCACAAATAGACATTGCGATTTTGGAAGTTTCTGTCTCTACTCCTAGAAAGGCTGTATTTTCTTCTACATAGAGGCAAGTGCTAAGCCTATTATCTATCAATTTATCTTCTATTTATATTTTCTTTTAGATTTTGAGCTGGTAGCCCATGATGAACTAGAACTTGATTCACCTGCCTTAGTTTTCTAAGTGTTGAGATTACAGGTGTGTGCTACCACACCCAGCAACCGTATATATAGTGTTGTTCTAAGGATGCAATTCAGGGCTTGCAAGTGCTAGGCAAGTTCTCTACTCTGAGGAGCACCCCAGTCTTTCTAAATGCTTTATTGTTATTGTGCAGCTCTTCCTCCAAATTGGAACATTCCCTCCTCCAGGGAGGCTCATAAGACTCAGAAAGCTGTCAGATTCACATGGCCCTTCCCCAAGGTTATATAACCAGTATATAAACAGCTGGGGAGAGATGACTCTTCCATGGAACTGTCTGCAAGTTGGGCAGGGAGCTCCAGGGATATAGTTTTCCTGGATTGTCACCCATGCGGGGATGGGCTTCTTGGTGATGCAGCTTCCTGAGAGTCAAGGCATGCTCCTGTAAATAACCCCCATAAACTTATGGGTTCCCCAAGCTAGCCTGTGTGGAAGTGTGTCTTTGGGTTGTCAATACCCTGTCTGGGGTAAAGAGATGTTTGCTCACGATTCACAAGGAAAAGTTATACAAAATATTCCTCTCTTTAACCCCTTCCAAGAATTCCATGAATTAGGTGTTAATATTTTCCCCATTTTAAAACTTGAGAAAAAAACAACAAAACTTGAGAAGACTGAAGCTTATAGAAATCACCAATCTGCCCAAGGTCATGTGTCTTAAAAGTAGAGAACTCAGATGTGTCTGGCTCTGAAAGAACTCCCAACTGCTCTGTTCTCTGTGCTCTTTGTAAGACTGAAGTTGCACTGTTCACAGCAGAGAACTTGGAGTCCACGTGCTACAAGGATCTGCCCTCTGCTCTCCACTGGAACCTAAGATCTGAGCAGACCTGCTGAGAGATCTCTTTGGCCCACTTGCTCTCTAGGCTGTCCTACCCTATTTTCTATAGATCCAGGGTGACAGTGCTCAGCGATTCATTCACTGACAAGAAAGACGGAAGAGAAGGTGCAGTGAGTGATGGGCAGATTGTGAGCGGAGAGAGTACATACAGATTCAGAGTGGATGGCGCTCATCATGCCGTCACAGCTGCTGATGCAGGTCACGGGTTCTGAGCCAGGCCCTGCTGGCCAAAGCTCCCTCTTGGGCATCGCCTGAAGCAAGGTGCAGGGGTGGTGAAAGGGGCTCCCAGAGGGGAAGCGAAGGGAAGTGAAGAATATCCCAAGCTGGGCCTGAAAAAAGAACAATCAAAGCCACGTGTGAGCCAAAGCTCTGCCCAGGCCCCAGGGCAACATGCAGCAAAGACCCCAAGTAAGCAGAGACCTGGAAGGGGGCAGACCCCATGATCTGAACCCTACCCCCAGCCTCCATGCAGAAAGATGGGCTTAGGGGTGGAGAGGCAGTCTACTCAGAGATTCCATTTCTCCTCTTAGTTATTTCCTTTTCTGAAGCAGAGAGCTTAGCTATACTTTAATTACCATAACCAATAAATATTACATGATTAATAGCTTGGGTTCTGGATGTACCTGGATTTAAGTCCAAATCCAGTTGAGCCATTTAGTTATTTGACTCGAGGCAAATTACTCATTAAATAGGGTTAATATAAGGATTAAATGAGGAAAGATTAGCACAGTTCAGTTGGTAGCAAAGACTCATGCACTTAATAAATAAAATGAATAACTACTATTGTTCTTATAATAAAAAGATATGATCTACCTCAGATCACATTCAGCTGAAGCACAGGAAGCAAGAGTTTGATAAAGAAGGTTCTGGTTAAATGGGAGACTATGGGCTTGAGAGAGGAACAGGGCTTTTAATAGTAGCTACTTCTTGACTCTGAGACTATAACATAATGAAAAACTTCATCTGAGTGGCATAGATGTGCACCTGCAGTGGGTGACACAAACTCGGTTTCCCTCTCGTGCCTCGTTGACTCTGCCATTGCCTGCATTCCCAACAAAGTTTCTCGGACTATGTCAGATGAACCAGAGAAATGTCCTGTGTAGCTTCCTCTCAATTCTAGCCTCTGAGGGGCAAATATGTCAAGATTTTTGTGGCAATCATAAAAGAAGTCATTGCTATTTCCTGAAAATCCAAAAGATTTTCATATGTCTGTGGGAAATACTCCACCAGAGTTGGGCAGGACAAAGGGGACTCTTCCATGTAAAATGAAATTCTAAAAGAATTATGAAAAAAATTCAGCTTCAAGGTCAAGCTGAGAGAAAGAGGAGAGCTAGGATTGTATCTGATCCTGAGTCCATGTTTGCCCGCAACACGGCTCTATACTATAACTCTCTCTGCTACTCTTGAGGCATGACCTAGGAAAGTGTGTTTCCTGGACATCTGAGTACTTAGGGCAAGGATGTCAGGCCACAGACTCCTTTGGTCTCTGCCAATAGTTGCTTCCAGTGCCATCTCCAGGTTGGGCTTCCAACCCTGTAACGTGGCAAGTATAAGGCCTGGTGGAGGACCTCTTCTGCTTGGGAGGAGCCCTTCCAGTGGGTCATGTAAAAAGAGACAAGGCAAAGGGAGGAGCCCTCAGCCAGACACATCAAGTTCATAAGGACCCAGAGCCCTCCGGAGATAAGGAGAGGCCTAGAAAGACACACATATCACAGAAGCCCCATGGGAGAGCTAGCTGTTCAATTTGTGTATGAGGTCAGTTCCTTAATATTCAGAACCCAAACAACAGGACCATGAGGTAGCCATGCTCGGTCATCTCAGCTATGCATTCCATTCGTGGCTGTCCAGGTTCAGCGAGTGCTAGCACATTCCTAACATTCTGAAAGGTTAAGGCCAGTGGAGCAAATGGGATTCATCACTCATAAACTTGGGTACTCCAAAAATGTCTGAATAAACTTCTCTTCCATCTATTGGAAAGAAGGGTGTTTCTTGGATTCTAACCTGTTGCTCTAAGACTTTTCTTAAATATTTTGTTTCCCAGAAAATAAGTGGCTCATGGGATGTGGGGATGTTTTCACTTAAATTAGCATTTATGAGCACCTGATAAGCACTGGGGATATAACACCCCATAAGACAAAGGCATGTTTTCAACAAGTCAGTGTAGGCCTCTGCTTTTGGCTCTGCTTTTCTTCTATGTAAAACTAGAGTAATACTATTTAAGGTGACTCATTGTAATTAATATAATATTCTTTCTGAATGGTTAAGCAGGTGCTGCCTCTTACTTTCAGAGAAAATTACTACCTTTGTTCTTTCCTGCATGTGTTGGATTTTACAGTGAGTTGGCAGCCTCTCCTTCATCCTGGGGAAGCCCACTGCACCCTCCATGCAGAGCCTGACGCAGCTGCGCTTCAGGAGGACTGGAGTGTAATCTGCATGCTGTCGCTTAGAGGTCCCCTTAGATGTTCATCAGATCATCAAAACAACCTGGGCACATCTCCTTTCTCAGACAAGAAAGCTGGGCCGCTCCCTACTTCCCTGATCTTCACCTGCTTATCCAGGGCAGCCTGTGGATTTAGGCCCTCTAGAGAACATCTCCGCAATTGACAAGATGCCAGAGGGCACTCACCTACAGAAGGGTCATTGCTCAACTCAAGGATCAATGACCTTCTCTTCTACTTCACATCTTAAGCCCTGTGTATGATCTGGGTCAGCTTCATATTTTCAGTCCAGTTTGTTGTCCCCTAAACAAACACATAGGAGTAAAGAAATGGCACCAAGTGCCATTGCAGGTCACGCCATCAGCTGAAGAAATGACCATGCAGAGTGAGCGCTGGGTGGGCACCTTATCTCTAAACCTAGACTTTAGACTCCCGAGATCCTAAGCAGTGAAAAGCACTTGCCTCTCTGCCACCTCTCCACTCTCTCCATCACCAGTTTCACACAACCTACATGCTGTTTCCTCCTCCCAACTTTTACAACCTTGAAACTCAGCTAAATCAGAGCAGCCATTGAAACCCCTGATAAGAAACCCGAGAAACAAAAACGGTCAAGGTGAGTTCAGGGTCTTTGCACACTTGACCTCCTTTGGGGACTTAAGAGGCTAAGAAATATGCACAGCCTATAGTAAGTGCCACCTCTCCAATGACACATTAAATATTAGCTATGCGACTGAAACTGGCCAAGCCTTGGAAGAGTAAATAAATGGCACATGTCAAGCTCTGGCGTCTGAAGTGGGTGGGGTAGGGAGAGGTTCCAAGTGCCATTATAGGCTGGCTGAATCAGACTTTCTGAAGGCCCAGGCCTCCTTATCATCCTCTCTCATGAACTTGAACTTGGCCTCTACTCCCAGAAGTCTCGGAGATTTCCTGTTTTTTTTTTTTTTTTTTTTTTTTTTTTTTTTTTTTTTTTTTTTTTTTTTTTTTTTTTTTTAACATCTGCTTTTTGTTGACCCAGAATTGTGCCTGGGGCTGGAGAATACTCAAAAAAAAAAAAAAAAAAAAACTCAGGGAAGATTAAAATTCACACCATGTGGGCAAGTTCTATGTTTATACAACATTAAAATTTCTCTTTCACCAGCAGTTTGAGGGAAGGGGTGGCTGGAAATACCCTCTGCACAGTTAGACCCTGATTGTTGACAGTTTCCCATTTCTGACAGTCTTCAGACAGTGAGTGGAGTGGACTGGTTCCATGGTGCCAAGGGAGCTAACATCTAAAGCTCCAGTATTCAGGACCCAAACCCTAACGTATTCTTTCAGGGCTGTGTGCCAGAACCTGTCTCTGAGGTCTTCCTGTTTCCCTTTCTCTGTAGCAGAAGGAAAGAGGCAAGTTCTGGGCAGTGTGTGAACCTCCACAATGGATGGCAAAGAGCTGGTGCTCTCCTCTGACTGGACTTCTGTACTCAGCTTCTTGGGACAGAGGCACTTGCCACACAAACCGCATCAGGGGCACGTGAAGAAGCACAAAATAAAACTGCCACCCTGGTTCAGTTCTCTCCACGGACTCTGTCACACACACTACCTTAGGCTGAGCCCCACTAGGAACCCTGACCAGACTTGACATGCTGTGGTGAAATCAAATGTGGGCGAGGCACAACAAGGCCAATTAACTTTCTGTTCCTGGGTCTATTAGGCAAAGTCAGAAACTTAATTAGTTGACTCAAAATTAGCTTGACTTTTGTAGCTACATTGTCTATACGTTTTCTAGCAATAAACTGCTAACCTCAGTTGGAATTTTCTCAATAGGCCCAAATATCCTATCTCCTATCACCTAGCCCAGTTCAGACTTGACACATCTGTCCACAGAGTGTATCACCAACTAAACTAACATTAGTGAACACACCTGCACACACTCCACCTTTGATTTAAATAAAGATAGACACTGAGTCATGGGAGAATGTCCTTGAAGATGGCTCAGGGATTAAAGGTGCTTGCTTGAAAAACCAAGGTACTCAGCTCACCTCTGTGGCCCTCCATTCTGACTCTCTCGACTCTTTCAAAATCACCACTCAATCTCTTACTTGAAAATGGAAATTTCCAAATTCGACATGAACCTTTCGTTGTTATTGTCCAGACAAGTCTTGCCAAGTAGACCAGGCTTGCCAGCAGGCTGCCTTCAAACTTGCTGTCTTCCTGCCTCAGCCTTCCCAGTGCTGTTCTTACAGGTGTGCACCACCACACCTGGCTCTGAGGGGTTTGGGGATTTTTTTTGTACAGTATGCTTATCCGACCTAATTTTTTTTAAAATGGAAAACAAGTTGTTCCTCAGTCCTAGTCTCTAAAAAAAAAAAAAAATCTTCAACTCAAAGAAAGCCACCACACAGTTTCATCGCAGGCTGGGGTGTAAAGGGGGGGCCCTCTGCTGCCTCCCCGCCAAGCCTGAGGCTCTGACTTCCTGAAGCCTCTTCACTTGCTGAAGAATAAGCAGAAGCCGGTTAGAGAATAACTCACCTTCACCTTCACGGGGCTGGGGTCTGAAGCAAGAAAATCCCCTTTGGTTCCAAAGGGTAGAGATAGTCAGAGCCTGCCTCCCCTGCCTCCCAGGGTTTTCTTCTTTTGACCTCCTCCTGACTTACCTGCACAGGTAAATGCCTGGCCACACCCCGTGCTGACTCTAAACCAATCCCAGCTTCCCTCCCTCCCGCTCATTCCAGCTGTTTCTCCAGGGACTGGGGAGGGCAGAGCAGGGCGGGGCTTCATCTCCGGCCCGCCCCTTTCCTCCTTAGAGCCAATAAAAAGCCCCAACGGAAGCGGGGGTGTGGTGGGGAGAGGGCTGGAAAGCTGTCAGAGTGGAAGGAAAGGAGGGTTGGCCAGCCGAGGAGACTTTATTCTCATTCTTAAGGAGCACAGACCGCCTCCCTGGGTAGTGTGCTTTTCTGTGAATCTGTTGCACACTTGATTTCTGTCTAGAACAATCTTCCACTTGAATTCTCCAGGATAACGTTCCGTGTGGCCAGTTTTGCTGCTGGCTTCCCTAACTGTTCAGAATCACCTCAACAGCTGCTAACCTTGGCGACTCCACTCATGTCCAGAGGTAGTGGAGGGCTGGGGGTGTCTCAAGGCCAGGGACACTGGGTGCTGTGGTCTACCCACCCACCTCCCCAGCCTGCCAACAACCCTCTTGGTGGGGGAAATGAAACCATTTTCTCTCCTAAGAGGTTCTTTTGCTGATGAAAAAGTGACTCGGACAGCGTGAAAGGAGAAAACTTGAACTGTCATTTGGGTTTCTGGTCCCTTTTAGCTGCTCACAGAAAGTAGCAATAAATATTAAGTAAAAATAAAACAAGCTGCCAACCAGTTTAGCAACTCCTGTCTCCTTCCGTGGGCAGAGTTTTGGCATGTGTAGGGAGAAGGGAGCAGGCAGAGGAATCCACCGGGTTCAGGAAGAAATCCTCCTTCAAGCATAGAGGCCACTCTTGTCACATGTGCCTGAGAGTTTGTCCCACCCCCCCACCCCTTTGCATGTTGTCTATTCCCAGTGACAACTTTAAAGCTATTTCATTCGCTAGCATTGAAAGGTCAAAAAGAAAACCATGTAAGTCGCTTCATGTAATAATTGCCAGGTAAACAAAGCCTCCCAGGGAGGTTAAATGGCTGGCCCAGCATCCTTAGCTAGAAGTGCCAAGCAGGGATTGTGGTTTCAGCAGTGTGTTCTCAGGGTTGCCAGCATCCTCACAATGACAGTCTGCCTGTGTTTCTTGGGGGAAAATTCCAAGTGGGAAACATGAAAGACAGATAATTTGCAAGTCTAATAATTTATCTCACTTCTAACTAGTAGCTGCTCATATGTTTTCTCAGTTGACACATGGTTTCTATATTTTCTTTTTCTATGCTCATCAT
Source organism: Zapus hudsonius (assembly GCA_004024765.1). Lineage (NCBI taxonomy): Eukaryota > Metazoa > Chordata > Mammalia > Rodentia > Dipodidae > Zapus > Zapus hudsonius. Next base: position 39,770 of record PVHP010012093.1, read on the forward strand.
TGGGTAGAAAAAAAGAAATGCATCCGTCCTGAGGCCAAGGCAAGTAGAAATGAAATTTAGGAAGCCTGGGACAACTCATTGTATCCTATCAGCATCCTATGGATAACAGATGACTGAGCACTTCAGGGCTATACCTCTGTACCTGACATAGCGTTCAAACATGTATGATGTCATAATACAAACAAAACAGGAAGGGAATATCCAAGTCAGTTCACTGCAACTAGAGTTATACCCATGGATGGAGCCCCTGAAATCGATCCAGCTTCACGTAGGTGTGTACTTTGAATATTTACTTAAAAGTGAATTGATTTATAAGCATTAATCTCAACAGGGACAGTAGGCACAGTCTTATTTGTGAACAGACATGGTTTCTATTTATGATAAAATTAGTCAGAAGGAGCCCCTATCTTTTCCTAGGTAGATACAAGGATAAACGTAAAATAATCTTTTGTTTTACTTTTCTTTTTCCTTTTAGTTATGGGCCTTTTGAAAATCGTGAAATATTCCAGTTACCTGGGCATTAAAACCCATTTATCTACAACCCAGTTTAAAAAGAAAAAAGCTGGGCATGGTGTTGGTCGCCCTTTAATCCCAGCACTCAGGAGGTAGAGATAGAAGGATCTATGTGAGTTTGAGGCTGGCCTGGGACAGCAGAGTGAGTTCCAAGTCAGCCTGGGCTGGAGTGAAACCCTACCTCGAAAAAACCAAAAAGAAAAAACGAGAAATAAAAATAAACATTACCATTGCAGCTGAGTTACATAGAAGCCCCCATTCTTCAAAGCACATATATCCTAGCTGAAATAAACTACTCTGCTAACATTGGTGTTTCCTGTTCCCCATGTCCCTGAAGGGGAGTGTTGCTGTTCTTTGCACATGAATTCTTGATGACCTGATTCTGAAATCTAATTACAGCCCAACTCACCTGCCTCACCTTACTTCCAAAATCCTTGTCCATCTGTGCTGTTATGGTGTACTCACCTCCTTTGGTGTTAGACGGGATTACTATTCCTTCTTCAGTCTGATTTCCTCAATGAGGCACTCATTTCCCCTAGCCAAGTTCAGGAACACACCCACATCCATCATTAAAACCAAGATAAACAAGACTTACAGCGGTTCACTTTCCCTCTTAAGGTTCTTTCCAAGGTTGGATCCTGAAAAATAGTTGTGGACCTCCATTCAAACTGTTCATGAGTCTTATTCACATTACAGTCTCTTCACAGGAAACTGTGCCCTTTGTTTGTGATAACACATGGTGGGGCTGTCACCTCAAATCTTCAAGTAGAGGTTAGGGAACCAACAATTCATTTTATTTTATTTTATTTATTTATTTAGCTTATTTATTTTCAAGGTAGGGTCTCACTCTAGCCCAGGCTGATCTGGAACTCACTTTGTAGTTCCAGGCTGGTCTTGTACTCACATTCATTCTCCTACCCTTGCCTTCCTAGTGCTGGGATTAAAGGCATGTGTCACCATACCCGGCAACCAGTTCATTTTAAATAAAGCATAGCTAGAGAATTGAGAGGAGAGTAATTATAATTTGGCTATACATAATAGGATAGGCCAGATTAAGACCTGGATGAGGAGTTCTGACATTACTTTGATTCATCTGTCTTACTTTCCAGGGCTAATGATTTTGAGAGCTGAGACCATCTATTAGCACTGAAGAGTTTTGTAAGGAACTAAGTCTTAACATGTCCACATGCATCTTCCATTTTAAAGATGCATCTCTAAGTTAGCATTCCTCTCTGCAGCCACATCCAGTTTTTAAGCTTCCATGCTTTCATGCTTCTGGGCCTGGCAATGTGCCCCCTTCTCTCCTCTGTCCTCCTGGGTTTGCCTATCCTTTCTTCAAGGTTCAGCTTAAGAGCCAATGTTTTAAAAAATATTTTATTTATTTGAGAGAGTAAGAAAGGGAAAGAGGCAAACAGAGAGAGAGAGAGAGAGAGAGAGAATGAGTGCACCAGGGCTTCCAGCTGCTGCAACCCAACTCCACACACATGCACCTTGTGCTCTGGATTTATGTGGGTACTGAGGAGTCAAACTCGGGTCCTTCTGCTTTGCAGGCAAATGCCTTAACTGCTATGCAATCTCTCCAGCCAACGCCAATTTCCTTTTTAGAAAGGATAGTTAGGTGCTGCTTCATTATAATTTTAACACAATGGACATTTCTCTACATTAAACCCATGAGGATGTAACCGTCTCTTTCTCTCCCACTGTACATATATGTGTTTTAGATAGGGTCTCACTATGTAGGCAAGGCTGACCTCAAACTCATGTGCTTGCTGTGTTCGTTTCCCAAGCGATAGGATTACAGACATGCACCACCAGGGCTGGCTACTCTATGTAAATTTGGAATTGATGGGCACAAAAGTTACCTTATATATTACTACCAAAACTGATAGTGAGCTTTTTCTTCATCCACAGTGCTTAGGAAACTTGCATGAAAAAAAAATCTATAATTCTTCCAGTTTTCTTATTGTTGCCTTTTGACATTGTTAAACTGTTCATTGGAACAATATTGTTTCTACAGGTTTTTGACCTTGTGATGTTTTAAATATGTTTGCATTAGTTTTCCACTGTGGTAAAGAAATACCTGAAACTGGGCACTTATTTAAAAAAGAAAGAAAAAGATGTATTGAGCTAGCACGTTTGGGGACTGCAAATTCAGGCCACATAATGCCAGATGTGGTGTGGTCCTTGTGGTGACAGCATCTCAGTGGAAGGAGCATATGTGTGAGAGGTATTGCAGACACAAAGCCAAGGAGCATGGAGAGGGGTCAGGGAAGATCCCCAAGCAATCCTCCTTCCTCCGTCTCCTAACTGCTGAGACTATAGACACGTTTTACCATGCCTGGCCCAACCCAGCCTCTTAGAGGTCCTGGCCACCTCTTCAACCCGCCACACTGGGAGCCAACTTCCTAATAAATCCTTGGGGGACCCAAATTTTGAGTCTGGGGTGCTTACGAAGGCCTCTAAGTGATGATGCATCACACCAGCATTAATTAACAAAACCTACTGAAGGAGCTGAAAGGTCTTCTTGAAATGCTAACCTTCTTTAAGCTTTTCACTCATTACATATGTAATGATTATTGTTATTGCTTAGCTTCTCCTAGACAGATTACAAGTCATTTTTCAGTCTCATTTTAAGAGTTTAAAAAAAAAAAGCCTTAAAAAAAAAGCTGGAGCTGGGCATGGTAGTGCATTCCTCATTTAGAAGGCCAAGGCGGGGGGGGGGGGTGTCACAAGTTTTGAAGTTCCAGACCACCCTTGATCACACAGCGAGACCCTGTCTCCAGTAAAAACAAATAAACAAAAAAAGAAAACTGAGTCAGGTGTGGTGGTATACACCTTAAATCCCAACACTCGGTAAGGCAGAGGATCACTGTGAGTTCGAGGCCACCCTGAAATTACATAGTGAATTCCAGGTCAGCCTGGGATAGAGGGAGACCCTATCTCGAAAAACCAAAACAAGGTTCCACTTTGTTACTTTTTAAGTTTCAATGGGTGCTAGCTTGAATGTGAAATGTTTTTTAGTCTCATGTGTTTATGACCAAGCCTCCTACTTAGTGCTCAGGTGGTGGAGATTTGGGGAGGTGGATCCTTGGTGGAGGAAGTATGTCACTGGAGGCAGTCCTTGAGGTTTACTGGTCAAGCCCTATTGGGTGTTCAGGGCTAGCTGGCTCTTCCTGTGGCTGACATGATTAATGAATGGTCTGGATGCTTTCGCTGCCATCTTTGCCACAATCAAACCTCTCATTGAAACTGTGAGCCAAAATAAACCTTTTCTGCCCATAAGCTGCTTCTGGTTGGCTGTTTTGTCCTAGCAACAAGGTTACTGCTACAAGGAAAAAG
>PVHP010012094.1:0-43765 GCA_004024765.1 Zapus hudsonius
ATGGCGGACGGGCATGGGTTTGGGGAAAGCCGACAGGATCCCCCATCTCTGTTCCCCCTGGCTGGGGCTCATCTTGTTCATGACCAGCATCATCAGCGTCCAGAGGGTCAGCGCTGCCACAGCCATCTTTCCGATCCTCCTCTTGATCCACCTTGACCACTCTTGTCAGCCGGCTTGGGACCCAATGTGGTGTTTCTTGATTCGACGTCTCCTCTCCGTGTGTCGAGTTCTGTTTCCTCTTCGGCCCCTCGCTCGATGTCCGAGTTTCCCGGGTTTCGGCACCAGTTGCGGCGAGCTCCTCGACCAGCGAGGAAGAACAACCACCACTCGAGGATTCTTCTCAAATCACACTTTATTGGAGAGCCTTTTGATTGAAGGGAGAGCAGGAAGCGAAGGGGGCCCTGAGCACTAGGAGTCAGTTGCTTAAATAGGGACACAGGTCGCCCCATGATTGGCTGACGCCTGGTCCAGGCGCCACGGGATTGGCTAGGGACCAATACATAATCCGCGCATGCGCAAAGCCAGAGGCACGTCTCTCACCAAAGCATTGCCTAATATGGAGTTGTTTACCACTTAGCTGCAAGGAAGTGGGCGCCATCTTGTAATGGCGATCCTCCAGGCTCCCTGCAGTCTATGATTTTAATTCTTTAACTTTTTTAGACAAGAATTCGGGTACTCCTTAAATTTTGGTGTGCATTTAAATTTTTGCTGGACATGATATAAATTCTAATCCTCAGCTCAGCCCGCTACCGAATCAAGATTTAAATACATATATATGACATAAAAGAATAGGTGGCTACTTGGGGGGGGGCAGGAAAGAGAGCTGTGGGAAGGATGATAAACCTCTGCATCCTATTTACTATCTTCAAAAAGAAAAGTCAAGATTGCTTTGCGATGTTTCACAAGGTTACCTTTGTTGGCCCAGGCTTTAAAAAAAACTATTTCCATCAGCTATTCAAATACTGTACTGCATTTCCTCATTGGGACAAAGTTGTAAACTGTAGTAAAAATCCCACAGACTTGCTTAACTCCAGCTTAACTATTATCTGGAGTGTTCATATTTCTCTTTCATTAACATGATTCACTACATATTTTAAACATTTGTATTCCAAAACCTTAGCCAATTTTGAAAGATCATTCCCCTCAGGAAATACAAGTTGACTCACTGCACTCATTGCCAGCACCTGCCAATTGGTCTCAGTCTCTCCTCTCTGCCTTCTAGGTCCAATCCTCCACTATGGTTTCAGGTTTTTAATTGAAAATCTGACACACTCCTACTTAAAAGCTTTCACTGCCCAAAGACCCCTTAGCTTGGCACAGAAGGTCCCTGCACTTGGGCACTTGGTACCAGCCTACCTTTGATGTCCCTTCCCATGCCTCCCTCATCCGGGATACTTAAAACCTAAGCTGACATTCTCATCTTTCCCCAACAAGTTATATACTCTCAAACACCCCTATACTCTCCCAAAAACTCCAAACTCTTTCTTCCTATTATGATATATCCCTACATTTTTACTTGAAGAAATCACACTTAGCTCAGTTCAAAAATCACTTTCTCTTTAAAACCTGCCGCACACCTCTAAGATACACTTAGGACATGTGGTCACCCTTTGCCTCTCCACAGGCATGAGGGGTAGTGTTAATAAAGGCTTGTAAATAAGCTGGAGGTGTATTGCAGCTGGTAGAGCGCCTGCCTAGCATGCACAAGGCCCTGGGTTCCACCACTATGTACCACAAAAAAATTTTAAAAAAACTGGGAGGCTGGAGAAATGGCTCAGTGGTTAAGGTACTTGCCTGAAAAGCCTAACAAACTAGGTTCGATTCCCTAGTATCCAGGTAAAGCCAGATGCACAAAGTGGCACATGTGTCCAGGATTCATTTGCAGCAGCTAAAGGCCCTGGCACACCCATTCATATTCATATTCATATTCTCTCTGTCTCTCTCGTTCTCTCTCTCTCTCTCTCTCTCCCCTCTTTGTCTCTCTCTGCTTGCAAATAAATATATTTTTTTTCAATGTTGGGGACTGGAGAGATGTCTCTGCAGTCAAGTTACTTGCCAGAAAATCGTAAGTGTTAGGTCGGAGCTCAGGCCCCAAAATGGAGTTCACCAGCAGGACCTCAGCTTCCCCTGAGGGGAATTCTGGAACCTGTGTGAGGAGCTTCAAGAGAAGTGTCAACACCAGAAATCAGGCCCCAACAGAAGTTAGAGATAAAGCCTGCCTTGTAAAATTCCACCCTGCTCTATCTCTGTTTGGCCAGAGGGACATTCCTTCCCCCAACCTGAGAACTGAATGACCACCTTCCCCCCCCACCTGGGGCCTACATGACTGTGACTGGCCCCTAGACTCCTACAGCCTCACCTCACCTTTATAATCCCTGCCCACAGCTCAGTGTTCTTTCTCTGAGTAAGCTTTTCTTCCATTCAGAGTGTTCTCTGTGGTCTCAAACCTTACACTGAGGACCCAGGTTCGATACTGCAGTGCCCATGTAAAGCCAGATGCACAAGGTGTTACATGCCTCTGGAGGCTGTTTACAGTGGCTAGAGGCCCTGGTGCGCCCATTCTCTTTCTCTTTCTCCCCGTCTCTCTTTCTCTTTTTCTCTCTGATAAATATTTTTCAAAAGTTTGATAACAGTAAAATAAATTGCCAAGGTGAATGTATAGTCATGCTTGAGTAGCTGGCTAGAACCCATTTCAGCCACAGTTAAATACACAGGACTATTCCATTCACCTATATGCACATATGCAAGAATATGAACTAAAAATACTGCCTGGTTTATATTTACAAACACCAAGTTGAAGACTACTAAACCAACTATACTCTATTTCACCTTAAATGCTAGTAGATGTTGGCCACAGGAAAGGAAGTGTTACCCAGAAAAAAATTAACAGCATCCTATTTTTAAAAACTAGTGTTTGGAAGTCTAAGGTCACCACACAGGAGTAAACTGGCTTCATTTAAAAAGAGAACGAAGATAAAGAAAAGTAATTAGCTTCATGAAGTCCTGCACTGAAACCTTCCATCATCACTTGTGAATAACTCCATCATACTCCAACGCCGGGAGAGAACACAGGATGGCTAACAATCATTTACTGCAAAAGCTAAAAATAAATAAATAACTTCCCCAAACTAGAATGTTGATGATAGACGTGTTTCCACTGTTTCGACATTTCCAGTACAAATATCTTACATATTTAAGGAATTTTCACAATTCAAAAAGTACTTTACATAAGTGATTTTATTCTTACCGACAGTCACGTGAGTTCAACAGCAGGGGATGATCTGTCGGGATTTAACACCATCGGAATACAGAATGCACACAAATAAAAAGGCTGGCTAGAATAATGGAGCACTTCGTTTCAAACAAACAAAAATACAGTGAAAAGAAAAACAGTGTTCTTACGACAACAAAGTGGCCCAGGGAAGCCGCCTGGAGCCCACATGTAGCCTGCAGACCCGCAGCGCCCCGGGCGCACCGCAGCAAGACCGGAGTGCGGGCACCCGGGCACCGCGCCGGGCCGCACCGACACCCACCTGGCGGCTCCCCGAGAGCCGGGCCCAGCACACCAAACAGCAGCAGCAAGGGGGCACCGAGGCTCCGTGGGAGGCGCACGCGCGGCCGCATCGCGCCCGCCCGCCGAGTCCGCCGCCTCCGTCCCTCAGCGCCCGGCCGCCGCCGCCGCCGCCGCCGCCGCCGCCGCCGCCTGCTCCGCCTCCGCGGGCATTTCCCAGCCCCGCGGGAGCCCGGAGCCGGCCCGAGCTCGAGCGCGCGGCTCTGACGCAAGCGGACCTCGCGCGCGCGCGCCCGCACCCGCCAGTCCCGCGGCCAGCCCACCCGAGGCCCCGCCCACCCCCGCCGCAGCCCCGCCCACTCTCCCGCTCCGCCCACCCCGCCGCAGCCCCGCCTCCTGGGCCACCTCCTTCTGATTGGCTGAAACAGGGGAAAACGGAAGAGGAGGGCGCGGTCCCGCCCCCACTCGGTTACTTCTCATTGGTGCGAGTGGTGGGCGGGGCGTCAAGCCGCACGCCCGTTGGCTGTCTGGCGGCGAGGGGCGTGGCTCCGCGAAGAGGCCTGACCGCAGGCCGGGCTTGACTTAGCTCCCGCGGCCCGGGGAGATGGCGCCCGGGGGCTGCCCGGTGAGCTACGTGTTGCTGTGTGGCCAGGCGGCCCTGCTGCTGGCGAGCCTGCTGCTGCATTGCGTGTCCCGGAGCCACTCGTACAACGCCACCGCCGAGCTGGAGCTCACCTCCGCGGGGGCCGCCCTCCCCGACGGCGCGCCGGGTGCCCGGACCTGGAAGTATGGCGACCCCAACTCCCCGCTCATCCTCTGCTCCTACCTGTAAGCCCCCCGCCGTGAAGGGAGGCCGAGTGGGGGTGGGGCCCGGGTGGTAGCGGAAGGCCGTGGCCGTGGCTGTGACAAGGCTCCTGCAGGGGATACTGTGTCGGCGGGACCCTGGGGAAGTGTGACCTACGCTTTGGTGCATAATGTGTGTCTGCAACGGGGCACTAATTACCGCTGCAGAACTAAGCCATTTTCATCATCTTTTCCATCAAATGAGGTGTCTGGGAAATGCAAGGACAACTGAAAATCCTTGGGTTTAAATTCTGCCCCAAAGCCTGGTGTTTCCCTAGGGAAGAGATGAAGACAGGACAAAAGTAGGCCTATGTACACACTGAACCAGAAACACCTCCCCAACCAAGGGTCACTCGAGTTGCCGTCAACTTAACATGCAGGACTTTAACACTGCCATTTGGCTTGGAAAAGTGTCGACAGAGTGAAATCCAGCCTCAAAAAAAAAAAAAAAAAACTTGAAGAAATGTTTCTTAACCGGATATGGAAGCACAGGCCTGTAATTCCAGCTACTGGGGAGGTTGAGATAGGACAATCCTAAATTCAAGGCCTGCCTGGGCGACAGAATGAGTTAACTGGCCCAAAATTAAAATTAAAATTAAAGGAACTTTAAGGGTTAGGGATATAAGTTCACTGGTAGAATGCATACATAGCATGCCAAGGCCCTAGGTACAATCCTCAGTCCGGGAAGGTAGGAAGGGAGGAAAAAAATGGATTTTGTGCGTGGAAACAGCAATTTGCAAAGAAAAGGCTGAAGATGGTGATCTTCCTAATTGGCAGGCCTGACGAGTTCATAGACTGTGAGGACCCAGTGGATCATGTGGGAAATGCCACTGCACACCAAGAACTTGGTCATGGTTGTATCAAGGTGAGTCCTTTTTGTATACACGAACTTTTGGTAGAGAATGAATATTGGCAGGATGCTGTTGCAGAGAGCATAAGCATAAGGGCATACAGAGTTACAGTTGTAGGATTCCACCCAGATGACTGACCAGGATCAGTGGCTGAGCAACACATTGGATTTCCTCAGGAAAGAGCTCAAGCTAGCTAGGCTCAAAGACCAACCGAACTTGGTTCCTTTGATCATTGATATTGACAGATTCTAAGCTAAAATGTCACCTGTTCTTCAAGGTATACCCTTCCTGCTTTAACCTCCTACAAAATATTACTGAGGGATCCTGTGTACTTCCCAAGGACCTGGTGTAAACTGATTGCCTGGTTAAGATTAAATCACCACCAAAAGGAACTTTGCCCCAAAGTGATGTGTAATCTAGAAACTGCTCAATGCATCATCACTTTTAGAAAGTGCATAGCTTTTCCTTTTGCCCAGGCTACCCCAGCTCATGATCCTCCAGCCTCTGCTTCCCAAGTGTTCAGGTTACAGGTATGGGCCACCATGCCCAGCACATACCCAAGAAACTTCATACACCCGCCTTTGTGCTGTGACATCAGAATGTAAGATTCAACCAGGTATTAAGAGAATTATTGGAAAACTTTTTTTTTTTTACAAAATCAGACACAGAGGAATAAACTTGACAGTAAGAAAACCAAAAGGTCAACTAATTGAATTATGTATAGAGAACTATGTTAAATACAATGAAATGATCTACTGTTGGAAATTGATGAGTTTGTTCGGCATTGCATAGAGAGAACTCACTTTTGCCTGTTTTAATTAAAAACTGTTTACCCTGTCCCCACACTCACTCTCCTACACCTGGTTGTCAGGACTCATTGTCTTCATTCCCACTACCAATAAAAATGGTAGTCAAGCCGGGCATGGTGGTGCACGCCTTTAATCCCAGCCCTCAGGAGGTAAAGGTAGGAGGATCACCATGAGTTCAAGGCCACCCTGATACTACAGAGTGAATTCCAGGTCAGCCTGGGCTAGAGCGAGACTCTACCTCAAAAAAAAAAAATGGTAGTCAAGCACCAACCAGGTGCCAGGGCAAAGAAAGTATAGTTGTCCTTTCTCTGCTGGCATCAAGTTAACCAAAGGGTCAGTCAGGAATGCAGAATTTAAACCTGCCGGAGTAGACTGTAGATGCCTGAGAGACACACGACCTTATGCAAAGTCAGATCATACTCGGGATGATTTCCTAAGTCTGTTCATTTGTAGTAGATATTCAACAGACAGCTGACATGAATTGACTCTTTTTCCTATAAATACAAGATAATTAAAGCATTGTGTTTATCTTTTGGAGATGGTATTTAATTAAATCGACTTATATTTGTTGTAGTTACCTTCACATTGCTGAGACAGAACACCTGACCAAAAAGCAGCCTGTGGGAGGAAAGAGTTTATTATGGCATACATTCTCAAGGGGAAGCTCTGTCATGGGAAGGAAAGGATCATAGAACAGAGGCTGGGCATCATGCCTTGCCACAGCAGGTAGCAAATAGCAAGAGCGAGCTGAGCTCTGACAAAAAGGAAGCTGGGCTATAATTAGCCCTAAGCCCACCCCAAACAGCACACCTCCTCCAGCAAGGCTCTACGTCCCTAATTGCCACCAGCTAAGGACATGAGTTTATAGGAGATAACCTAATTCAAACCACTACAATATTGAAAGGGCAATCATGAAGGAAAAAAAAGAAAAAGCTGATTTAAAGTATGATATATGTAGGGTGAAGTAACCAAGTCAAAATAACCACAGAATGCTGTGTCTCTGAGTTTCCTCTACCTCGGCATTGTTAGAATGATTATAGGGACTGAGGTGGCTTTCATTCATGAACATAAACATACATTTTTGTGTGACTTGCTTTGGTGAGTTTGGTTTTTGTTTGGTGGTCATTCCAGTTTGGGGGCCAAGCCTACAGTGACGTGGAACACACTTTAGTCCAGTGCCGGGCCCTAGATGGAATTGAGTGTGCTGATTCTAGGACCTTCCTACGAGGGAATAAACCTTGTATAAAGTAAGTGTTACTTTTGTTGTTCTTTTGTGTCTATGGTGCTGGGATTTAATCCCAGGTCTTTACACATGCTAAGCATATACTCTGCCAATGAGCTATGCCCCCAACCCACAGTGTTACATTGAAGGGGGTAGCTGGTAGTTGGACAGAGGTACCAAGAGATATAATGGGTTTTTTTGTTTTGTTTTAATATTTTTATTTATTTGCAAGCAGAGATGGGTGGAGAGAGAGAGAGAATGAATGGGTATGCCTGGGTGCTTTGGGGTTGATTGCTTTGCAGGCAAGCGTCTTGACCACTGAGCCAACTCTGCAGCCCTGTAATGTTTTAAGTATTGACAACCGGCAGAGGGAATGTGGTTGTAGTAGTGGACACTCGACCTCAAACGGGTTGTCAATTCTCAGTGTGTCTTTCACTGAACAGCAGACTACCCCTGAGCACTGCCTGCCCCTCTGCCTCTGCATGATGGTGCTGGGCCTGGTGTGCAGCTGAGCACTCAGCCTGCCCGCCTTCCTCAGTGTGATGGTGTGGGGCCTGGTGCTAGAGCTCCAAATCACCTGGCCAGCAGCCATCCTGTGAAAACTGCCTTTGTGTTTTGGGAATAGAAATTTACAATGGACACTGGTGTTCCCCACTCTGAAATTCACTTGCTCTTAAAGAAAGAGTTGTTTCTATAAATCCTCCAAAAAGGCTCAGAATTTACACTATTAGCTAATGATAAAGCCTGTGGCTATGGTTTAGATGTGTTTACAGTGTGTAGGGATGGAAGCCTCAGAGAAAGTACGTGAAAATGAGTCACTTGGGTTACCGAACGGCAGCATTTCCTTGGGCAGGAGAACTTCCTTAGGAAGGGCATGCAGGAAGCCAGCCGAGCACAGGAAAGGAAGCTACACAACCAGGATGGAGCCCAGATTCCTCTGCTATACCTCTTAATGAACCCTTATCCCATCCATCTGTGCAAGTCATAAGACCCAGACCCACTAGAGACACAGGGACATGGAAGGAGTAATGAGTGTGTATTATATAATCTTGTTAATATTTTATATATTATGGTAGTCTACATCTTAAAAATCTTTATTGTTGAGGAGAGACTGTCCGTCTTAAGGATAGAAGATTCTTAGCACTACCAGACTAACCTGTAGCCATTATTTCCTATGTCTGGCCCATGTACCTGAGATGCTAGTCCTCTTCCTGCAGAAACCCCAGTGAAGCCAGCAGCCCAAACATATCCCACACTGTCTTCTCACCAGCCTGTTCTCCCTCCCATGTGGCCCTGCCACTCTCTAGGAACCATCAGCATAGCATGCTGTTTTGTTTTTCCTGAGGGTCTTCTGTGTCTTCCTAGTGGCCACACCTGACTAACCCATCAGGAAAGCGCTCACTGAGCTGTACCTGGACGTGTTGCACTTACATCACATTCACCCATCTCCTTGGTTCAAGTCTCATATAACCTCTTCCTCCCTTTCCTGCAGGTACACAGGACACTACTTTATAACCACATTACTCTACTCCTTCTTCCTGGGCTGCTTCGGGGTTGATCGCTTCTGTTTGGGACACACTGGCACAGCCGTTGGGAAGCTACTGACACTTGGAGGACTTGGAATCTGGTGGTTTGTTGACCTCATTTTGCTTATCACTGGAGGGCTGATGCCAAGTGATGGCAGCAACTGGTGCACGGTCTACTAAACAGTGCTGCTGTGTACACCGGGGACGATTGAGTGCTGGGCTGCTCAGCTCGGCTCTAAGGGCAGGGAATTCTCGGGACATCACTGTTTTCTCTGGAAGGTGGATTTCATTCAAAAGAATTCTTTGGACTGTGGATTTTTCAACCCAGATCTTACCTTGCAGACTAGAAAGGACAAGCAAGCAGTATTGTGGGAGTCCAGTATAATTTTTTCCTGTGTGCATACTAGAAAAAAATGGTGTCTTCTACGCTGCAGATTGCTTTCCTGGCTGTTTCTGTATGTTGCTGTATCTTAGGCCTGTGGACCAAGGGACCCAACAGTATAAACAAGTGAATGTGTTTACCCTTATGCCTGTCATGACCCTGAATCTCAATCCAGAGAAGACCAGAAACCGAGCCAGTGAAAACCTTCAACAGATGTCGATGTGGACGTGAATTTTAATACACACCAAGATTCTGACTCTCCTCAGAAAGTTAACTTTAAATTGCAGAATTAATGTTGCCAGCCTAGAAGGCTGAGTATTTTCAACATAGAGAGTGAAACTCAAAATTGTATTTATGTTTGCTGAAAGCTGGGCTTTTATTAAATGAACCACTGTTATGGTTCAAATATGAAATGTCTGCCGTAGCCTCAGGTTTGGTTGCCTGCTGATGAGCTTTTGGGAAGTGATTGGATCCTGAGAGCTCTGGCCTGATGAGTAGATTAATCCCATGAAGGTTTCATAAGATGGTGAAGAGCAGAGTTGTAAATAGGTCACAGGGGTAGGGGAGGGTCTTTGGGGCTATATCTTGCCCAGGCCTCTTACTGCAAGCCTTTCTTTCTTGCTTCCTGTCCACTGTAAGGTGAAAAGTCTACTGTGTCACATACTCGTTATCACCATGAAGTATTGCTCGAACACATGGGACCAAGCAACTATAGGCCGAATCCTCTAAAACTGTAAGTCAGAAGCAATCCTTCCCTTTTAAGTTGTTTCTGCCAGGCATATGGTCACAGCAAAACAAAGTCTAGCACAATTACCCTGTTAATAAGCCCTCCTGTGGACCATCATGTTCTAGAGGCAGTAGGTTCAGTTCAATCATTTCATTCCAATTACTTTTTTTTTTGTTGTTGTTTTTTTTTGTTTTTTTTGGTTTTTTGAGGTAGGATCTCGCTCTAGTCCAGGCTGACCTGGAATTCACTCTGTAGTCTCAGGGTGGCCTTGAACTCACGGCAATCCTCCTACCTCTGCCTCCCGAGTGCTGGGATTAAAGGCGTGCACCACCACGCCCGGCTTCCAATTACTTTTTGAAAGCAAGCAATAGCAGGCATGTATGAATTCAGCTATTTTTCTTGGCAAAGTTGTCCTACCTAAAAAATTAGTAATTACCAACTTCCAGAGCCCATATTTGAAGCTGGTGAGATTTCATACAAGTAACTATAAAACCTTTCACAGCTGGCTGATATAAAATGAGGAACCCCAAGACTTCGAAAGAAAAGCTTGCTCCTACTTAAAGGGTACTGAGTATTAGGGCAGAATTAGGATTGGCTTATGGGAGCAAGAGGAAAATAAAAATTCAATAAAAGCATGATAATAAAAGCTCACATTGGGCCATAGCAATCAGAAAGACAAGCCTTTACACTCTGAAGTCACGGGGAATAAAAGGAAATGTTTTGAGTGGTAAGTGATTTTTAAAACTCGATTTCCATTCATTGGAATAAAATGTTAAGTACAAAATAATGGTAGACTTAGTGGACAAGTCAAATCATGAGCCTGTGGTCAGTGATTCTCAAATTCTCGAAACAGGATAGACCTGCTCAAAGCTTACATAAAACAGGCTCACAGACCAAGAATTGCAGGTAAAATAACTTCCCAGAAAATGTTATTTTGTAAAAGTTTCTGCTTTGCCCTTATTGTAATTATTGTTCTTACATTCCCAGAGATAGCAACTGTGTATTTTTTTCTGTTTATAAGTTATGAACCACACTGACTTTAACCCTGCTTAGAATAAAAATAACTTGTAATTGAAATGGCAATAATCTCTATACAGTAAGGCAGTATTTATACAGGTTTGGGGTTCCCGATAGAGGACAGAAACAAAGTTCCTTGGGTCACGGTTTTATTTAACCCCAGGAAAGACCTGTGGATCCGAAGTTCAAGAGGGAAGCAATCCTGAGAAAGGACTTTCAGGAAAGGAGGGGGAGAATTGCACTTCAAGGGAAGAGGTATTGAGCACCTGTGACTCAAGCATGTGTGGTGATGATGCAGGATTCTTGGGGAGGCAGGCCTGTGAACCCTAGTCCTTGGGGTTTTGCCCATCTTAACAAAGAATTGAGGAAATGGACTGAGAAGAATGAATTATGAATAACCATAATTAGGGAGGAAATATGAATTATGAGGTTTATTTCAAGGGAATTACAATTCAGGGAGGAGGCTAGCTGAAAGACTCAAGCCAGAGGAGAGTGCCTGGCTAAAAAGGGAGACAGAATCTCCATCACAGAGAAATCTCTATGGGCAAGTGGGCTCTGGAGGAGGCACATGCACCCACACTCACGTGGAAGGTAAGGCATAAGAACCAAAAAAATCCCTTTCATATAAAAGACCAGAGAGGATTAAAAAATAGTGAAGAACTAGAGATAAAAATCATGCTCATAACAAAGTGAGAAAGCACCCCAAAGCAAGACAGAGGGCAAGCAGGAAAATTGCCAGGCTGTAGGAAGCGCTCCCTGCTTCTGGGAGAGGGAAAGGCAGACTTACACACTGGTGGGAAAAGGGCTTGCTCACGTGGTTAGCCTTCTTTATGGGGATCAGGTACCCAATTAGGGTGAGCCTCTTAACAGACTGAGGTGTGTAAGGAGAGAGCAGATGAGCTTGACCAGCAAGTTAACCACAACAATTGATTGTGAACTCGGGTGCTAGATTGGGGAAGGGGGGGGCTGTTGCTGGGGAATTGAGTGAGACTGGATCAGATGTTGAATTCTAGTTTTGCCAGGGCAAGAAGAGTGGCATCTCCTTGTTCCCTCTTTGGGGCTTCCATCCCTTAACTAACTGCCTGTAGAAGGCTATCTTAACTCCTGTTTCTCCTTCACTGGGAGGGCATTCCTTTCATAGGTTTGGATTTTAGTGTTTTCTGGAGTGCCTGTAGAAACCTTCAAGGAAGTGAGGTTTGGATTGCCACATCCCAGTCAGGATGATTACATGTGGTCTAAGACACTGTGTTGATGGCCCATATCCCCACCCAGCCCACAGGTGGTGGCTGGAAGGTCTCGTTCCTCATTCAGTCCCTGGGCCCATAAATCTTAGTCAACTTCTTTAGTTGTAGATGGGAATTGTTATAGCCACACACCACTGGGATGAATCTCCAAACCAGGCACAGTTTTGGGAGGAAAGTATTAAAGTAACAGATCCAGGGGAAGTTCAAGAAAAGGCTTGCCCCATTTCACAGATGGGGGGGGGAGAGACCCAGCACCTCCAAAGCAAGCAAGCACACTCTAACTTCAAGAAACAGCAGGACTGCCAGACTTCAGCTTAGACTGCTTTTTGCATTATGTATCACTGGAATTTCACACCCACCCCAGAATCACCTATGGCTACAAGATCTGGCCTAGGTGACACCTCCTCCAGCCAGGCAGCTGGAGAAAGACTTTTACATTTTTTAATCTATTGGGGGACATTCAGTCAAACTACCACAGGAATTATCTAGTCCAAAACTCACCTGTTGGGAAGGGGTGAGCAGGAGGGGCAGGAGGGAAAATGAAATCTAACATTTTCCAGACTCTCTGTTTATATAAAAAAGAACAGAGGAGAGGGATCGTTTTCTAGAATAAGGAGATAGAGCTGTGTGTCATAGGGTTGTGGTGGGAGATGTTCCCAGGAAAAACAATTTTGGAATTGGATCTGCTGAAATGAAATGTATAAGCTAAGTGGGCAACATAAAGACAGAGCTGGCATGACCAGGTGTTCAGACTAACTCATGATTTTGGAAGGCAGGAGAACCTCAGTAAAGGAGAGGGACCCTGGAAAGCAAGAGAATGAGTTTTACTCAGAGCAAAGAAGTTGTTGAGACAGGAGGGGGCAGCTTTGCTCTCAGTGAGCTCTGCTGAACCAGATTCTTCACGAATTTGTGTGTCATCCTTGCACAGGGGCCATGCTAATCTTCTCTGTATCTCTGTATCATTCCAGTTTTAGTATACATGCTAAAGCAAGCACTGAAGTGGATTCTTACCCAAGGAAGCCGTAAGGAATTCACTAACTGCTCCTGGGCGTGGAGACAAAGCCATAGAATGAATGAATGTATAGAACAAGGTTTATTGCACAGGAATCCGAATTACAGCAAAGACAGACATCAGTCAGCATGACAACACACCCAGTCAGGAATGGGTGGGAACTCATCTGGGGGGCTAAATTCTTGGGATATTAGTATGTTGGGCTATCCCTATCTACAGTTGCTAGTGTCCTAACTGACTGATCGTCTAGTGAAAGTTTAACAGTGACCTAGAATTCTAATGAGAGAGTAAGGTTTGGAAGAGCAGGTGAGCTTGACCAGCAAGTTAACTGCAAAGAAGCACTAGAGGCAGTCAGCCATCACTGAACATACCTAACTACAGGTTTTTCTGGCTCATTTCCAGAGCCTCGGCCTGTCCCCCAGTCAACCATGCAATTTCTGCAATTTCACAGTTTCAATATAATTCCCAGAGTGTGGGATTTCTTTCTTATATTTACCCAGAAAAGGCTGAACTCCTGAACCTCTCCCCCTGCCATCTCTTAAGCCTGTCTCTTCCTCTGTCATGTACATGTCTAGCTTAATAGGAATAGGTCTAGAGAAACTATCACCCAGAAGGTCAAGTGTCTCTGCTGGTCAGAGATGTTAAGTCTATTTTAAAAAGTTACTATAGCCCCAAATAATTTTGGCTCTAGACCCATAACATATAGCTCTCCACTTGTTGGATTCAGTTGTTGGAGAATTATATCTAAGGTTGAAAATAGTAACTAACATAGGCAGTAGCTGGGGAAACAAGGAGTAAGGGAAGAAGGCATTCCCAGTTTGGATAAGAAGCGTTAAGTGAAATTTTTGTAAATATAAAGACTAAGGTAAGTTAGGAAGCATAAGAAACTAATTTTCATTAACAGAATGTACAAGGAAATTTAAAAAGCAGGAGTGAGGTTTGCAGTTTTTGTTCACCCTTGACGTATCTACCATTGCAGTAATAATGAAAAAGCATTTTCCTTTTAAAGCCAGAGCACAGAGAAGGGAAAGAAAGGGGATGCACACACCTGGAGCAAGAGAGCTAAAATAGCGAGCAAGGGTCAGTGAAAGGGTTTTATGGAGAGAGTTCTATGAAGGGAGGAGAGAGTATCTTTCAAGGAAGGGGCCATGGGTGGTGTGCAGTGACAGGGTGGGATGCAGGTGGCTTCCCTTCTCTTAGCCCAGAGCTTTCCTCAGTTACCATAGCCGGAGATGATCCCAGATCTCCAAGTTTAGCATGGCCTGGTGGTAGATGAGGGATCACTGTCTCTAGAGGTAGAAACTACAAAAGAAATCAAAACAAATTCTTTTTTCTGTTTAGAAGTTATGAGCCATGGTGAGGTTATAAGTAGGTTAAGACCCTGCTTACAACTGAAATAACTGGTCAACTCTCAATAACCTGTATATACTTAGATAGTATTTTTAAATTGATCATGAAGAAACTAGGCCTTCTCAAAAATACATGTACACCCAAGTGTTGCATAGAATTTAAGGGCATTCAAGAATGCCATACTGAAAAGAAGTAACACCTCAGTTCTGAGAGGGTAGCTCAGTGGTAGAGTGTGTACCTAAGATGTACTTGTCCCAAGGTCCTCTCCCACCATAAGAACTTCCAAAGGAAGTCTGGAACATTGGAACTCAAATCTTGCCCAGAATAAGTCTTACCTCATCTCACTTTGTCTTTTTTGTTTTTTTCAAGATAGGGTCTCACTCTAGCCCAGGCTGGCCTCAAACTCACAGCGATCCTTCTAAGTACTGGGATTAAAGGCATGCACTACCACCCCTGGCTTTCATCTCACTTTGTAAAAATCCCCCTATGAATATTTGCAGGCTTTGTCAAAGAAATAATTCAAGTAAAAAGCTAAGTAAGTCTGTAAATTACTCAAGAAGCTATCCTCAATCAGAAACATTGTTGGGAACCAAAACTGTGTCTAATGCTAGTGTTCATTTTGAGAGCAATGTACCTATGTGACAATCAGCTGTTAGCATTTTCAGTCTGACTTATAAATGATGACCTTCCACTACTCATAAGCCCTGGCCAAATGTAATATAACCTGGGAAATAGTATTTTTAAAAAAGTGAAAATTTCAATCATCTTTTTTTTACCTTTTTATTGACAATTTTCATACATATACATAATATATTTTAATCTTACTCCCCGCATTGCTTTGTTGTCCCCCTACCACTGTACCCCTTCTTTCCAGCTAGTCCCTGGTTTTTTGTTCTCCTCCATCATCTATGATGCTACATTGATGAGCCCAATATTGTGCCAGTCTTTTGCAGATAATTACAGCCACTGAAAGGTCGTCATGTCCAGAAGACAGCATTCCAAAGCACTCCTCCCCATCCTCTGCCTCTTACAGTCTTTCCACCCCTACTCCACAATGTTCCCTGAGCTTTGGAGTGTGTGACAGAGTTGTCTCAGACAGTGCTGAGAATTGAACAGTCACTTCTCAACACTTGGAGTTTTGAGTGTCTCTAATAGTCGCCGTCATCTTTAACCAAAAGTGAGAACGGCTCTAAACTATGGGTAAGCATACATATTTGATAGGCACAACATATCCATGTAACCAGGATGCTTCTTAATATAAAATTTTATCAGGAAGGTTTCTTTGCAGCAGAACAGATCCCTGGACCTAGATATCCTTGACTTGGCATGTACATGCACACATACATGTGTTTTCCTGTGTCCAACGCATCCATCTCCCTTGCTATCCTAAAGCCCTGACACCTTTAGTCAGGAAACCAGATCATATAATCTTGGTTTCATTAAATAATTTCTCTTTGAAATAGTTAACTGGTTATTTCAGGTGTGACTGTCAGAAATAAAGTTTGACTTCCTCGAAGTACAATGATGGAGAGAAAGTCACTGTCCTTAACAGCTTTAATCACATCAATTGTGGTGGTAACAGGTTGTCCATTTATGCTGATAATTACATCATGGTCTCTCAACCCCGAGCTGAGAAGGAAAAAGAAAAGACCATGAAAAAATGACATCTGTTCTAAGGTATACTGTGAAATCACATGGAGGACAGTGATCCTGTTTTCCTTATGAAATTAATATCTGGTCAGAATCATGTAAGAATTTGACTCCTCCCATACAGTGGATTTGATTTGGAATCGATATTTCAATCCTTCGAATTCTATTCATCTCCAGCCTCTGTTAACCTCTGTAAGGACATTACAGACAGCCGGCAGCACACTTTCCCCAGAGCTTTGTACTCTGATCTATTTGGACAGCCCCAGCTTCAGTAAGTAGAGAGTGCTGAGCTGCATTATGGCATTCCACTTCCAGAAAATCAAAAGCCAGTCAATGATGTAAAGTTCAAGCTCTAGCTTCTTTTCCTCCACTGTCTCCAATATGTTTGCTTCACATCTTTTAAAAACAAACTCTCAATAGAGACTGATACTGTCTTATGTGAAAACAAGCTAATATTCAATGGCTCCAGGAGATACTATTTAAGGGAAAAGGGAAACTCAAGGCAAAAAAAAAAAGATGACAATGTGGTTAGGAGTACCAAGATAATGGGGGTGCAGCTAAGTGGCAGAAGGTGTACTTAGCTTGCACAAGACCCTGCGTTCAATGCTCAGCACAAAGAAAAGAGAAGAGAAGGGAATGGGGAAGGGAAGAGAAGAGAAGGGAAAAGAATGAAAGAAAGGAAGTGAAGAGAAGCGGTTGTAAAGCCATGTGCAGGAAAGGCCCTGAGAGCAAGGACAGTAAGATGACCTGGAACTAGTTAAACAGAAGAAAGACTACACCTCAGCAAGGTAGCAGGAGGAAAACAACAGAGAGTAACCATTACCACTGAGGGCTACTGTGAGGGACTAAGCTCAGGCAAGATAAGTGACTTTTCGTCTCTTGCAAGACCTGAAACCCATCTTCTTGCCAATAAATCAACTCTGCCTCTTGGAAACCAGAAGAGCAGCCACAAAGCAGGGTAGTAAAGGAGTTAAGCCAGGGTCCACATCCCTTCTTACCACACAGCTGCTTCCCATAAAACTGCACATACGGGAGCACTTGAAATGGTCACTGAGATAGAGCAAATGTTTCCTAAGTGCAAGCTACTATTACTGAACTTTCACTGTTATTAAGTATAAGTGAGTACAAGCCAGAAAGGATGGATGTTGCAGTATCAGGATTTTACAGAAATAATTTTCACCTTAACGTACATGTGACCCATCTGGGGATCTTGTTAAAAATGAAGATCCCAAGCCTGGTGTGGTGGTGCAAGCCTTTAATCCCAACACTCGGGAGACAGAGATAGGATTGCCATGAGTTTGAGGCCACCTGGAGACTACATAGTGAATTCTAGGTCAGCCTGGACTAGAGTGAGACCCTACCTCAAAAAAAAAAAAAAAGATTCCTTTTGGGGGTTAACTTAGTGGTGGAGCAGGTAGGTGCTCAGCGTGCATAAGACCTGGATTTGAACTGGGGAATCCTAGAGCAGTGGGTAGGAAGAGGGAGGAAGGGGTCCTGGAGAGGAGGAAAAAAAGAAATCAATCTGGCATGGTGCTCATAACTGTGATCTGAGCACTGGAGAGACTGAGGCAAGATTGGGAGTTCAAGGCCAGCCCAGGCTACTTAGTGAGGCCCTGTCCCAGAGCTGGGGAGGAAGTGGACTATAAAGTACAGGCTGAGGGTGGGGCTCCTGATGCTGCCTTTCTGACTCCAACAGACGCTTATGCCACTGGTCACACCACATTTTGAAGAGAACTTAGGGAGCTGAAAGTAGCTGCCTTGGCCTTGGAGCAGAAGTTAAAAATAACAAGTTGGGGGAGGAGCAGGGCAGAACCAAGAATGTCTAGAAAAGCCTGTGACATCCAAATTTAGTAACACAAAACACAAGACCTAACACTTTGGCCATGCTGAACCACTGGTACCTGTGGGTCCTTTCCTCTCTAAGAGTTGCCACAGTCTAAACAAATTACTGACTTCTTGGAAAATAACAGAGAGAGAGAGAGAGAAACAAAGATGTGTAAGACCCAGGAGAAAAATATTTAGAGGATATCCACTCCCTGATACTAAATGTCCCATAACCATAGTGAAATCAGCTAACAAACCTGCTATGTGGGGCTGGTCCAGCCTTTGATTTGTAACACGGGATTAGCCCTGGCCACTCACTGTCATCCAGAGTTCAAAGAAAAAGGTGTTTGAAAAAATATAGCAGGCATGAGGCCCTGGTTTAAGCCTCCAAAAACAAAACAGCAACAACAAAAAAGATATTGAACATGTTAGATCCTTCTCACTCTTAATAACTAATAGTTAACTTTAATTATTATTGGTTAATAGCTGTTACTAGCATAAGAATTATTAACCTGTACCTGGTGGTGTGTGCCTATAATCCCAGCACTCAGGAAGCAGGAGAGTCACAAGTTTCAGGCCAGGCTTAGATACACAGTGAGACCTTATCTCAAAGTAAATAATGTTATTAATGACATAAGACTCAGAGTTATGAAGTAAAAAGAATTAATATTGAAAGAGTAGATTTGGGGGCTAGGATGTAGCTCAGTGGTACAGAATGTCCCTGGCATGTACCAGGCTGTAGGTACAAGAAGGTGGGGGAAGGTAAGCATGATAATTCTGAGAAAAAAAATAATTTAAACTTAGGCTGTTAATGCATATCAGCATTGCTCAATAAGCATACAAACTGGGGCTGGAGCGATGGTTGAGAAGTTAAAGGAACTTGCTTGCAAAGCCTGATGGCCCAGATCCAGGCTCAATTCCCTAATACCCACATAAAGTCAGATGCACAAAGTGGCACATGTAACTGAAGTTTGTTTACAGTGGCAAGAGGCTCTGAAGTGCCTCTTCTCTTCTCCTTTCTCTCTCTCTCTCTTTCTCTCTCTCTCATCTTCCCTCAAATAAACAAATATTTTTAAAAGAATACAAGCTGATAATGTCTTCTTAAATTTTCTAGTACTCACCTTTTTAAAACACAACTCTAATAGCACATCTCTCAATGTGGCTGGTTCATTCGGTTAGCACTGTTAGTTGTAGTGCTAATATTAACGTATCTCAATGCAATGAATCTAAAATATTTTAACATATAATAAATATTTCAAAAGTTTGACAAATACACTTTTATAAGCCATTGAAATTACTCAAAACAACACATGGTCATGTTCTGCTGTTACATACTGAGATTTTACACACTGCAGTGATCAAAAAGCAGTCCTTCACATTCAAAAAGGAGGATAGGAAAATATTTCATATCATCTCTTTTTTAATTTAAATCATTAAATGGATATTTCAGGGAAATTTTGCAGTTGTACTGGCTCCCTTGCTTGGTGTGCAATGTGTATAGGTGCCTGTGATACTGAACAGTGTGTGCAGGTGGACATGGTGCTGGGCTGGGTGTGCAGGTGGATGTGATCCTGGACAGTGTGTTCAGGTGGACGTGATCCTGGACAGTGTGTGCAGGTGGACGTGATCCTAGACTGTGCAGGTGGATGTGATACTGGACAGTGTGCGCAGGTAGATGTGATACTGGACAGTGCGTGTAGTTGGACGTGATGCTGGACAAAGCAAGTCTAGCTTGAATTCAGTACACACCTGGAGACAAAATGGGAGGCTGGACAAAAACCTGCTCTTGGTTTACCTTTCAGCAGCTGATCCTTGAATAACTTCATATACAAAAACTCCAGAGCTGACATCAGGGAAATTTGGATCTTGCCTCTTCATTTCCCGAAGAAGGCTAGGAACAGTAAGAAGCAAGGAATCATCCTGAGCCTCAGTAAAAGACTTCCTCCCAATGGACACATAGCCTATCTTCCCTCCCCTGATACCGGTTCAGCTGGAGGCTAAAAGACACCCTTATGAATCCCATTCAGCTAATTACAATCTTTCCCTGCTGGGCACAGTCCCCCTCCTCTAGGCTAGGCCTGGCCTCTCTGGATGTGATGCAGCTCAGCCCCAATGAACGCTACTGGAACAGCCTGTGGTCACACGTCTGCTTCTGTGTCCAGATGCTTGAACTTTCCTGCAAGTCTACCCAGCAATATAGCTTGCTACTCTAAGGACCAGCCCAGACATAGCAAACCTGTGCTTACTTCAGAGTGAGGGGTAGCATTCGCAGACCTAAATATTTCTTCTGTGAAGGAGCCTTTCCTGGAAAGGAAACCAAAATGTGTGACTCACAAGACTTCCCTTTTGGCACAGATTAGACACCTGAGTCCCAGAATTTCCTGTTATTACAGCTGTCCTTGCACACTGTCAGCCATGAAATGAGTGCTTTCGTAGTCAGCACACACCTCCAGCCTGTGGATTGATTTCCAAACACTTAGGGTACACCTCATATTATTATGCCTAGTCTCCAATATGGTCACCTGAACCCCAGTTGACAGTTCTGAGAACCAGTGCCCCAGCACTCTAAAGTCAAACGGGGTTGGGAAAATGGCTCCATGGTTGCTGCACAAATCTGAGAACCCTAATTCGATCCCCAGCACATGTAACCCAGGAGCTGAAGAGAACAGACAGGAGGACCGCTGGGGCTCACTGGTCAGCCAGTCTAACCGGAAACTGATATGAGGTCCAGGTTCAGTAAGACACCCTGTCTCCAGCAAAATAAAGCAAAAAAGAAAGACGCCCTATATTCTCCTGTCTTGTATACAGTGAATAGGGTGCACACATCTGCACATAGGTGCAGATTCAACACACACACACACACACACACACACACACACACACACAGCAAAACAACTGTCTTCCCAAAGATGGAACATTATCCTGAAAAGCACAAAGGACAAAAACATTCCAACTCCCTTCACCTTTCAACTGACGTTCATGGTATTCTGCCAAAAACTGTGTGATCCGATCTGAGGGAATGGCAAAGGAGATTCCTGCAGTCACCTTCAGTGTGTTTATGCCAATCACATCGCCGTCCTGGCAGAGGGGAAGACATCACTGGGTCATGAAGCTTTGCCAGTGAACCATGTAACTTCAGAACAACCACAGCAATGAGTGAGGCTGGCACTTAGGGTCAGAAAACCGAGGAGTGAGGGAGATCTGTACTTTTTCATTTGAGAGCAAACAGACATCTCCTCACAGGGCAATTAATGTGATCAAACAGCAGAGAAATGGAAGCTTTCCAGATCAAAAAGTTAGGCTTATTTCAGAGTGAAAAGGCCAAGGCTTCCATGGGTTTCATCAATCACTGGCTCATTTTTCTTTCGTCAATTACATTGATTTTTAAAAGAGAGCTATCGCTTATCTTTTGATACAAATAAGAATACAAGATGCCACCAAGTGGCACATGCGTCTGTGGCCACAGCACTTACAACAATGGGAGACAGAACCAGGCAAATCAGAAGCTTTCAGGCCAAACTGTAGCCACAAGAGACCCTGTCTCAATGAACAGAGTACAGACCTCTCCACCGACCTCCACAGAAGTGCTATGGCCCGTGTGTGCCCCCCCAACACACATGTGTGCAAAGAAATAAAACATTTATAGCTCAATTTTATATTAATAATATCATGATTTTCTAAGTTATAAATACTTCATGACCCATCATTTTAAACTGTCCAATCAATCTACTCAGCCACATTGTTGTTTATATGAATGGAAAGGAAGGTTCATAGAACCTTCTTTTTGAAGGAGGGGTGGTTAGAAGCAGGGTCTCACTCTAGCCCCGACTTGATTTGAACTCATGGCAAACCCACTTCAGCTCCTAAGTGCTAGGGTTAAAGATGTGTGCCACCACATCCAGCCATAGAACCTTCTGTGAATGAAAAACTGGTTTTTGGACCTAGGAGACTGGAATTTCCCATTGTAAAGGGTGAATAGTGAGCAAGAGTATGAGAGAAAAGAATCATTTCTCAGGTTTCTCTACTGTTTTGGACTGTACTATACAAATTCTTTAGAATGGATTGTGGTATAGTGAACTTTTACAGCATAGTTTTATAGTAGTTGTGTGTGTTAAGACAGTGCAAAAGAAAATATAGTTTGGCTTTATTTTCTTATGTACCTAACTGTTGGACCAGCTTAGTAAACTAATTTAAAATGTAGAAAGACTAAGCTCCAGGGCTGGAGAGATTGCTCAGCGGTTAAGGCACTTGCCTCCAGTGCCTAAAGTCCCCAGTTCAATTCCCCAGTACCCACATAAGCCAGACCCACAAGGTGGTGGCCTTGGTGCGTGCTCTCTCTCCCTCTCTCTCTCTCTCTCTCTCTCTCTCTATATATATATATATATATATATATATATATATATATGCTTGAAAATGAATAAAATGTTATTAAAAAAAGAAAGACTAAGCTCCAGCTTTTCAAAAAATGCATACTTGTATCAATCACCTGATGCAGAAGTTAAAAAGATCTTGAGGCTGGAGGTGTTGTTCAGTGTTAGAGCTCCAGCACCATTCGAAGGAAGGAATAGGGGAGGGAATATGATATGTCAAGCTTGAAATTATAGTAATAGGAATTACACAAGCACACTATATGTTAGACTAACCTAGGCCACCTAGAGAATATAACCTACAAAAATAGAAATAATACAAGATTCCAGGTACTGTGATGCATTCCTGTGATCCCAGTGCTTAGGAAGTGGAGGAGTCAGGAGGGTCAGAAGTTCAAGGTCATCCTTGGCTACATAGTGAGGTGGAGGCCAACCTGGGCTGGGCTACATGAAATGTTGTCTCAAAAAAAAAAGGAAAGAGGGAAGAAGAGAGGGAAGAAGATTTATCTTTTTATTACTTAAACTAAAAATCATGGAAGAGATAAGAAGCTGCTGGATTGTTGGATGTTCAGCAGCATATCAGGGAAATGACTCAGAACACTTTCCTTCAAGCCCTTGGTTATACCTTAGCAGAGGTTAGGCAAAGGGCACGACAGAAAATAAATTTCTGATCATATTAAGATACCAATGGTAATTCAGTAGTCCTGGAATGTGGTCAGAAATTCTGCGTCTCATCCCTGGCTCTTGGAACTCATGGTGTTACGGAAAAGATGGACACAAAAGATTACATGTACTGTTATGAGTAGGAAGCACTCTGTCATTTGTACTGTAGTTCAGGGGTGGAACATACAAGACTTGGGTTCCATCCCTAGTACTGCCAAGAGGGAGCAAACAAGAAAAAAACCAGCACTCAATCATAATTATTCCCCTTAAAATCAAATGTGGCCAGCTATCTTGGAAAGCAGAGGCAGTAGAATTGTGAATTCTAGGCCACCCTGGGCTGCATAAAGAAACTCTCAGAATCAATCAAAAACAGCAAACATAGCCAGGCATGATAGTGCACATGACCCAAACAGTGGCAACTAAAAAACTGAAACTCACTGGCAGAGTGCTTGACTGGCATGTGCCAAGTCCTGGGCTCCATCTCAGGAGTACCAAACAAAGAAAGGCAAATGTCACAATGGAATGTTTAAAAAGGAAGCAGTGGGCTGGAGAAATGGCTCAGCGGTTAAGGCACTTGGCTCCAGTGCCTAAGGCCCTGGGTTCAATTCCCCAGGACCCACATAGACCAGACCCACAAGGTGGTGGCCCTGGTGCATTCTCTCTCTCTCTCTCTCTCTCTCTCTCTCTCTCTCTCTCTCTCTCTCTCTCTCTCTCTGCTTGAAAATGAATAAATAAAATATTTAAAAAAAAAAAAGGAAGCAGTGGCCCCAAAGGTTTCAGAACACGTGAGTCTGATAGCATTTCACTCCCGTTTTCATGTGCATTTGAGCAGCTGAGACCCTGGCCACCCACTAGATGCACTGCAGGACACGAGAACAGAGCACCTGGCAGAACAGGTTTTGATCATGGCTTTTCTGTCATCCACAAGCAGGTCAAGACTACAACGCTGGACAGACCACATTATATAACCATCATTGTTAGATGAGGGACAGTTCTTCACACAGCAAAGTTGGCCTTTGAGCATAAACATGGGTTGAATATCCAGGACTTTTAGTAACAAACAGAAAATATGTTGAAGAAACCTTCAAAGTAAGCTGACGCCAGAGCCTTGGAGCTTTTGCTGTGATGAGATCACATACCAGCATGATAAATAAATCCATCACAGGCCCTAAACTTTTTTCCTGTTTATTGAAGATCCAAGAATCAAAAACGAAGTCATTCCTCAACTCTGTCCACAAGAGTGGCACCCAAGTCAGCATCATGGGATCTGGAGAGTGGCTGAGTGCGGTGGTGCAGACCTTTAATCCCAGCACTGGGGAGAACAAGGTAGGGGGCCTCTGCAAAAGTTCAAGGATAGACTAGGACTGAAGAGTGAGTTCAAGGTCAGCCTGGGCTAGTGAGACCATATCTCAAAAGAACCCAAAATTAAAATAAAATCTAGAAAGTGTTTCGAGTTAGGAAGAAATATGAGGTGTTAGGAAGAAATGGGGGTCAAGAAAATGGCCACTTACCAAGTTCACCAGAGGACCCCCAGAATTCCCATGCTAAAGACAGAAGTTAAAGAAATCATCCGTTATCCAGTGGTTACATTTTTCCATATCATTTATACATAGTTCTTAATAAGGTTTATCAAAAGCAGCCTGCTCTAGTGAGCTCCTCTCCCCGCCCCCAGGCAGGCAAGATCATGCCAGGCACTGTCACCAATACTGAAGTCAGTGTAGGCAAAGGGCACCAGTGATGGCCTCTGTAACAAGCCCTGAGAGACTTGTAGATTCATGCATGACTCTGACAATGTGACATTCCCGCCCTTGGGGAGGGCTCTAGCTGACCTCTGGACATGCCAAACTGACCAAAGGGAAAAGCAGTCACTGCAGTGTTATTCTATTTACCTGACAGGCTCTTTGGGGCTGAGGATGGACTCTGGAGTGACTTACATTAATGATAGCATCAGTCTGAATGTAGTCCATGTCTGAATCTTCCAGCCCCAGCTCTTTGCCCTCTCTCTGTGTGCTGCTCACGATCCCTGCTGTCACCGTGTTCTGCAAAGAAAATGGGCTTCCCAAGGCCACCACGAACTCTCCAGCCCGAAGATCAGATGATCTTCCCAGCAGCAATACAGGAAGGTCAGTCTGCACACCAACATGGAGGGAGAAACGAGGAGGAAAGGAATCAACTGGCATCAACAGATGACAGGACCCTGACCCTGACACTTATCTAAGAAGCCCCTCCCACACAGGTTCTATTTATTTACTTAACTTCAAGCAGAGAGAGAGAGAGAGAGAATATGGGTGAGCCAGGGCCTCCAGCCACTGCAAACAAACTCCGGATCATGTGCCACCTTGTGCATCTGTCTTTACGTGGGTGCTGGGAAATCAAACCTGCCTTTGTAGGCAAGCTCCTTAACCGCTGAGCATCTCTCCAGCCCCACAGAGGTTCTTTGCCTGATACTTCTTCCTCAAAGTTCACCTAAAGCCAAATTCTCCCTCATTAAGATAATCATGGCCATCTGTAATATCAAAAATTGGTGTTTTATAGAAATTACTATTAATAAGCCACCAGTGAAGAAGCTGACATTAGTCATTCACTTAGTCATTCCAGCTCCAAAGTTTACAGTCAGGGTGAATTAGCTACAAACAGTATAAAGATCACCCAGAACAGCACTGCCCAAACTGTAATGTGGGACTCTGACTCAGTGGATCTGGATGACATCTGATCTGCGTTTCTAACAAGCTCTCCAAGACAGGCTACACCTGGTGCAATGAGGACCCCAGCCACTGAAAATGATTTCTCTGCTGAAGAATCACAGAAGAAAAAGACTGCTGGAGTGTTAACAAAGACTTATGGGCAGACATTGAAGAAAATAAACCAACGAAAAAACTAGGAAGAAACTAGGGGGAAAGCCTATATTGTAGAGGAAACCTTCGAAGTAAGCTGGACCCAGGGCTCTGGAGCTTTTGGAGGGATGAGATCACAAACTGGCATGAAAAATAGGGTTAGAGGAACAGGAAAGAAAATGTCAATAAATAGATGAAAAGCCCCAAATGTGTGGACTGTGGTTCAGATCTCAACTACTCACATTTGGCTCAATCTTAATCAGCGCAAGGTCCAGTTTATGGTCGATATCTTTGACAGTGGCTTCATACTGGGCCCCGCTCTGTAGCTCTACCTGGATTCGCTGCTGGTTGGTGAGGACATGCGCATTGGTGACGATGAGCCCGTCCTCAGACACTATGAACCCAGAGCCACTGGAGGCAGGGAGTTCCTTGTTGGTGAGCCGGGACCTGTCTCCACAAGACATCAGTATCAGGCATATAGCCACTGCTTTTTAAAATAATTTATTTATGTGTGTGTGTGTGTACACAAACAGGCGCACACACATTGTAAATGAACACCCAACCAGTCTGTGTATCTAGAAAGTTGAAGCTTTGCAAGCAAGGGCCTTTAACCACTGGGCCATCTTTCCAGTCCTGCATGGGGAACCTCACATCAAACATATCTCCATCAATTTTCTCAAGCATGTTCCTGTTTCCATCATCTTCATGTGTGAATAACCTGCATGCAACACACGCCCTGCAGCCTTCTTGTGAACATGATTTAGACACTACCTTCTCCAGAGCTGGTCGTTGCGCCAACCTTGGTTCCTCTGCTGCAGATGCTGAACCTTATGCTGACATTGTTCGCAAAGGTGGGCATAAGACTACAGTCTCAGGAACCTAAGCAAGGAGGGAGCTTGAAGAATCCAGCTCTTAGATTCCACTACCAACCGGCTTTGGGGCATAGGACAAGCTAATCCTGCTTTCTGAATCGATCTCTGCATGCAAGCCATGGAACCAGGGGCTGGACAGACACCACTAACATGCTGAGTAGCCCCTACAACTAGCCTTAAGTTTTGGCTGTGGGATATGAGGGAGAAAGAAACACCTGCCCCCTACCTGCACAGGTGAATCTTGGCGCCCTGCTCTTCGCTCTTTGGCTAAATAACTCTCAATAGATTGTTCCCCCCAGGGCTAGGGATGGAACTTGTGAACTTGTGAGTCTCCACATGCTCTGCAGGAGCTCTATTGCAGAACTACATACACAGCAACCTCTCAGCCTGGGCTTGCTCACAGCATCCCCCCCCCATCCACACACACCGGCGCCCACCACCATCAGATGACTCCTCTAAGGGTCCTGGAGCAGGTGGGTGCTCCAGGGCGAGCTGGCTCTCCTGAGGCGCCCTTTACCTGCGGAACAGCTGCAAGTGAACCACGGAGGGCGCCACCTTCTCCACCACCTCGGCGATGAAGTTGTACCTGCTCCGCAGCCGCCCCACGCTCCTGGTCCCTGGGAAGAAACGCCACGCTTGGGGCGCGGGATGCGGGCGCCGTCTCCTCCCTCCTCCCGCCTCCGTCCCCTTCCTCTCCGCAGGCTGCCCGCCGAGGCGGCTTACCAGACGGAGGAACATGAAAAGGGGAAGATGGGGTTCAAGAGAACGGGGAGAAGCCACGTACTGCAGATCACAAGATCCATCTCTTCATAGGGTCTCGCTAGAGCCCAGGCTGACCTGGAACTCGCTATGTAGTCTCAGGGTGGCCTGGAACTCGCAGCCATCCGGGGCGTGCGCCACCACGCCCGGCTAAAAGATGCGTCTTAATAAGGCCCAATAATCGGGCATTTCAAAAAGAAAAGTTGAACTCCCGAGGCACGTGAGGCAGGGTGGAGCCCACGAGAGATACTGTCCCGCGAGTGGCATGAGGCCGCTCGGCCGCGCTCACCTGCGTCCCCGCAGCCGCCCTTCTGCACGGGCACAGCGGGCAGGGCGCCCCGGAGCCGCGCGGCGCGGTTCTCCCGGCGCAGCGCGCACAGGCTGGCGTAGGTGCGCCCGTCGCTGCCGCACACGGCCGCCCCCGCCTCCGGGCAGCCGCACGTTCCCAGCCGGGCGCCGCGGACGCGCTCCGGGCCCGACGGCGCGCGGCACTGCAGCCCCGGGGCGCACGGCCGCGCCCACGCCCCGCCGCACGCCTCGCCCTCCGCCCCGGCGCACACGCGGCAGCAGCGGCAGCGGTCCAGCACCGGCGCCGTCCCCGCCGAGCAGGCGGGCGGCGGCGGGCAGCGCGTGGGTTCGCAGACCTCGGGGCAGGGCAGCAGGGTGCGGGACCTCCTGGCTCCGACCCCTGGCACGGACGCCGGGGGCAGCGACAGCAGCCATAGAAGGACCAGCGGCCCCGGCCCAACCCGACGCAGCATCTCTCCCTCGCCTCCCAACTTCACTCTGGACTCCTGACTGGCCCGGGTGCCGCCTCTGCCAACCTCCAGACTTTAAGGGGCAGAGACTGGCTGACCTCTGCATGCACACCCACACGTCCCCCGCCGCCCTGCTGCCCCAGGACCAGGGTGGCCAGGAGGTGCCTGGCCCTAGTCTCAGCGGGGGCTTAACCTTGTGAAATCCATAAAACTGTTAATGGGGCCCCCCGTGACACTGATCACCCATGGCCAAGAGGTCCCACCAGGAAAACGCACAGCCAGATTTCAGTATTTCACGTGGTTTTATTACCAAAAGAGCAACGAAACAGTTTTAGAAAATTACTTTTTGCTACATACCAATTAGGAGTTTACACAAAATAGAAGAAGCATAACAGTTTCCATGCACTCAGCTCAGTGCTTGCAGGAGGGGCACGTCACTGACTCAAAACCCAAAGTCATGCCACACTTCATAAGCAAAGAGAGATGGGGTCACACTGTGTTTTTGCCAAACATTCGCTTTATTCAAACTCTACCTAGAATGGCTGCAGTTGGCCTGCAGGCAATAACATAAGCACAGAGGAAAAAGAACTAAGGAAAAATGAGGTTTTAGTTTAAAGAAAAATTAATGAACCCATCCATTTCCAACACATTCAAAGTTAAACAGAGCTGATGTAGGAAATTCAGTTTTCAAAATGCTGTTACTGCCTGTGATACTGGTTAACACTGAAAACAAACCTATCCAATCCCACTGATCTGCCAAGTACCCAGAGGGTAATTTCAGTGTCAGAACATACTGCAGGTGGGCCGGGGACTTTTCAACAACAAGCTGGACGGTAGGTCTTCTCATTCCCAGGCTCAGCATTGTAGGAGGTGTGATCCCACTGTTCTGACCTGAGGCCACATTCTTCCATGTCCTGTCATGGAAGCAAGTCCATCAAACTTTAAGAATAATGGACAGTGAGTCTTCCAGCTAGAGAAGACCACCTGAGGTCCTGTTACACACAGTGGGTCAACCGCTGCTTTTATTTCACAAAGAAATTGCAGTAACCTTTTGAGTTTGCCCCAAACCCTCAGATTTATGACAGAGCCTATGCATTTAACCACTGGCCCTTATGAAATCGCACCCATTTTCCCCATGT
The DNA here is from genome assembly GCA_004024765.1 of Zapus hudsonius. Taxonomy (NCBI): domain Eukaryota; kingdom Metazoa; phylum Chordata; class Mammalia; order Rodentia; family Dipodidae; genus Zapus; species Zapus hudsonius. The sequence goes on from PVHP010012094.1 coordinate 29,361, forward strand.
TTAAAACGGAATGCTTCAGTCACATCTGCACCATCTTTGGCTCACATTTAAAAGGCTGTGTGGTTGGCTGGACCTAGTAGTATTACCAGCGTGTGCACTCAGGAGGCTGCAGCAGGGGGGTCAGCACCAGCCTGACTATACAGCAGGGCCCTGTCCAAAACAGACAAAACCCCAAAAGACTGGTATGAAATTGGCCAGAAGGAAAGCAATATGGACATAAGTGGAATTCTGAAATAAGAGCTAAAAATATGTCTTTGGGCTTCATGAAAGATAATTATATTTTTCTGACATTAAAACTATATTAACAATGTTCTAACTTGGAATTCCCAAGTATTTTCTACTTAGAGTCATTGAAGGAAAGTCTTTGTTTTCCTCCTATTCAGATAATACAAACTGGAATGTGTTTTATCTCTCAAAATGGGCCTTACTGAATATGAGACATCAACTTATGATAATGACCAATTAATTAATTAAGAAGTAGTAAACTAGCAAACAGTATATGAGGAGAGAAGAGAAATGGGTAGATTTTGTCATTTAAACACCAAAAGATGACATTATTTCCACAAGTCTGGGAATGTGTATAACATGTTCAAAAGTTCCTAGATTATTTTATTCATTTCCTACCCCACATTGCACATGTCTATTGACCAGCCAAAATATTTTCTTGAAAAAAATTCGAAGGTGAAACTAGAGACAAGAGGCTTTAGGGATTTGGAACGGCTTCTTAATATCCGTTTACTTGAAGTAGTTATAACCTTGATCCTTCATAAGTAGTCCCTAAATGGGGAATATCTAATGACTAAAGTATACAAGAGTTTCATTTTAAAGGGCAGTTGAGGGATGAAAGAGAGAGAAAAAGGGAGAGACACAGTAATTTCCTTTTAAGACCAGAACCGCATGGCCAACCTTAACTGAGGGACAGGTCAGTTGCAGTGATATCAGCAATCCATAGTGTAGCACAGGCTTCAGGAAGAGCATACTCCCCTCGGGCCACTAAAGAGCTTCACCTATTTTTTTTTGCTTCTGCATTAAAGACAAACGGGTGATTCTCTTAAATTTGGAAAATGCTGCTTAGTCTCTTCCTGCAGCCACAAATTTCTGACTAAAAAATAATTAAGTGGTCTAACTGATGAAAGTTACAGATGGAAAGAAGCTGTATTCTCTCTTTTTTTAGTAAAATATCCTGAAGCCAGATAAACAAATGCTCCCATGGGTACTAGCAATACCTTGCCCAGTGGAAGAACTCCAAGCCTCTGCTTCAATATCAGTATGGCTACTTTGTATTCCATGAAAAAATATAAATATCTCAAGGATATGAAACCTCATCAGATTTCAGGGCTTCTTCACAAGGCCGCGCATCAGCATGGGGACATGTGGCACTTAGGGTGACCCGGGTGTTGGCCCCGCCCTCCAGAGAGAGCTGTGGTGCAAGAACTGAAGGCCCCTCCACCCAAGCAGAATTCTGTCTGGAAAACACGGGTCAAAGAAGCTTAGTGGATATGAACTCTTTATCTTTTAAGTACCTGCTTTTAGCTAACCTAAACCTAAGATCATTTAGCATACACACACACACACACACACACGCACACGCACACGCACGCACGAGTGCATGGGTTACTGTACTCTTATCAGCCCTCCACGCATTCAAATAGCATGGCTTCCAGGGAAATATGCGCTCTACTCTCCAGCGCTAGTATTTAACACTGAAAACCCCATCCTCCAGGCGGGCCTGACTCAGAATCTGCCCTGGAAGGTGTGTCATCCACACCTATAGCAAGTGGGCTCACAGAGCATCAAGGAAAGATTCCCACAAATGACTGATACAGCTCCATTATTCCCCATTCTCTTCCTCTCTCCTGGGAGAGCTACTCTGGCAGACATTCTGAAGTTCCCCTCTGCTCCGGGATTCTATCACCACCTCTCAGGTCCAGCTGCAGCAGGCTTCCCTCCACCACCCCATAATGCCTTTCAGTCAGTCTGGTTCCCAACTGCCTGCCATACAAAGGTCAGCCAATATAAGGGGCAATGAAACTAGGCATCTGGCTTCAGATCCTGTGCAAAGACTGAAAACAAAAACCCTTCAAACTAAACCAAAGACAAGGAAATAAACCCTGGTTAGAGGTGAAACTGTTCCAGCCTTTTTTAGAGAAGTGTCAAAACTAGTTTGAAGGCAACGGCATATGCCTCAGGAATAACCTAGTGACTTTCCCAAATTAAATACACCACACCAATGATACCAGAGACAAACACCAGCTGGAATGGGTCTTTCCTGCAGGGCATCCTCAGGGATATCAGTGTCGAAGACCACTTTGCTCTAACAAGGCAGAGAAACTGAGTCAGGCCCCCTTCTGTGAGTCCTTGCTTCCTCCCTGCCCGCCATGACACTAAGCTTATCAGACATCAGAGGTCCGGATGTTTTCATCATCAAGGTTGAACACGAATGGCTTCTCCTTGGAGTGCTGAGGCTCCGACCTGTGCCTTGCACGGGAACTTGCTGACATGCCTGCAGCCTGCCTCTCCCCTCCATGAGGCAAGAACAAAGAGTCCTTTGGAACCTCCTCAGCTGGAAGCAGCTTTTCCCTGGCCTGAGGGACAGGTGTCCAGGGTTGCCAGGAGGAGGCCACAGAGGGCACCTTACAGAGGGCTTTCTTTTCTTCTGCTGGTGGCCGTCCCCTGCACAAGACAGAGTGAGGCCCACCGGTGAGGCTGGAGCTCCCAGATCGAGTCAGAGAAATGGATCTAGAAAAGGATATTTCCTAGAAAAAGAAAGAGAAGAAAAGGACAATATTGATCTCAATATCGCAGGAAAAGTACCTACCCAGGGTCACTACCTCGTACTCCAGAGACATTTGTCCACCAAATATATACAGTCAGGGTAACAAAACTGGAAGCATTATGAGGGCAGTGACTGAGGCAGGCCCAGAAGTTCAGGGCTATCCTGGGCAGTGTAGCAAGACCCACCGCAAAACTACCTAAAGAAACAAGTTAATATTAAGTAGAATTTACTCCACATGTCAGGGTGTGTCTGGCACCAAGACGTCTATGTAGGACTCAAGCAGAAGCTTCACATCTATCTAATCTGACCTCACATCCTCCGATAACCAAAAAAAAGAAGACAAAATGTACTAATTTGTACCCAAATTAATAGAAGGAGAAAAACAAGTGAGCCAGCCTGTGGCCTCAGCTACAGGCACAGTCCAGGCTACCCACCTACATCACCAAATAAACACACTCCCACTCCAAGAGAATTTCTCTAAGTTGCCACAGAAAGGAAGTGACTTACTTTGGGGTGGCACTTGAGGGCCTGGACAGCCGCCTGAATCTCCTTAATCCAGCTGTGCATGTCTTCAGGGCTGTCCGCCTGCAAAACATCCACCACACTTACACAGACGTGTTTGGCACCGTGACGTTAGCCTTCAAGTCTCTGGCTCAAATTTGAGCTCCCAGATCACAGCATTCGAGCTAGAAAGGCTCTTGGAAACCAGCCAGCCCGGCGGCTAGCGGACTTTTGAGGACATTTGTTTCTGCAATACCTTACTTGATGCCCAGCAACCAAGCAGCTCTAAGGAGAGGGAGAGGGGCTTCGGAGGAGTAAAGACTAGCTCTCCCTGTCCCCTCGGCCTCTCTGCTCTAAAGAGGAAGTGGGGATTTGGAGTTGGGGAGACCCTGTGCCTTTTCCCATTACCCCCTCTGGAAACAGCCCCGTGTAACCTACTTGTTAACCAAAAGGAAAATAAAGCCCAAAAGTCCAAAGCTCAAGGTGCATGGTTGAGTAGATTTCAGCTCTCTTGGTCATCTTCCCCTGGACAGGAAGCTCCCACTTTCCACTCCATTAAAGCAACGCCTTCTAAAAAACCCTGCCACGTATGTCTTATCCACAGAAACAGTGTTTTCTCCAAGCACAGGCAAGCCCGGCCTGTCCTGAAAATCCACCCTGGCCTCAAGAGTTGCAGCTACACTGTGTGAAGAATTTTCCCTCAGAAAAACCCCTGCCAAGCCCAGAAGGGGGCAGCAGCCAGTCTTTGAAGGCAGCCAGGAGGTCTGGTCCTTCGGGCGGAGCCTCAAGGTGCCTGCCAGCAGTGAACTGAGACTCTACTCTGGGTGACAAGGTGGCAGCCAGAGGTGAGAACAAGAGTGAGTCTCTGTGTCCCTGGCACTTTGTCCTAACTGTCCCACCCAAACAGAGAACATGCTTACAGGTGCAGACAAGTGTGTAAGCACCACACACCAACCCTTGTGCTCCACTTCCTGCCCAAGCTTTCTGTGCCCAAAACAACTCTCCTCTTGGCTCTCTGTCAGGACAAAACATGACCACTTCGTTTTTGTGGGGGTGTTTCTTCTTTTTTCTCAAACTCGCATACTGACTCCTTTCTATCACTCCAAATCAAGCCTTTGTTGGCTACTTGTGGGTGGAGGATGTCAGTAAGGGTACCAGATGAAAACCAGTGAAACAAGAGTTCATGGTGCACACATTACACAAGTAATTTATTGATACTTTCCCTTTGGCTCTTTCTAGTTATTTAGTGATCCGGTGGTTTCGCAAAAGAATAATCAGGTTAGATCTCTGAACTGTACCAAGATCAGAGATAGCCTGTTCCATAGTAAACCTACCAGGAGAATTCAATGAATGAAAGAAAGCTATTTGACAATACCTGACACACAGGGCCCTTTACATTAGTTACTGTTGTTGTTTTGACTACTATAGCCTTAAATTCCTCTGTTATGGATTTACTTACCGCCTTCATCCTGAGATATTTTCCCTAAAACTGTATGTGAACCTTAGCACAAAGGATGAGGGGCTGCGATGGCCTGAGGCTCAGTGACAGAGCACTAGCCTAACGTGTGTGAGGCTCTGGTGGGGGAGAGAAGGACTTGTGGGGGAGCAGACCTCAAAGGATCAAATTATTAAGATCAAACAGGGCAACATATTTGGTGGGAGAAGGTTATTATGAATATGGAGGATATGGAAGTAACTTTCCATTTAGGAGAAAAGCATTTATTAGAGATTTCCTTCCTAGGGGAACAAAATGCAATGTGTTAGAGGGATATTATATTAGAAGACAGAGAGACAGAGATGGGGGTCGAGAGCAACACAAACATCTCTCACATCACATAGGAAATCCAACATTTTCATTAAAAATACTGGAAAATGTCTATGAGGAAAATCCAATAATCGGTTTCTAGGGGGTATTAAGCAATTCTTTCCTCCACCCTAGCAAAATGCCCCCTTCCTTATCAGATACAAGGAGCGTGTAGCTCAAGGTAGAACATGTGCTTGGCATGCACAGGGCTCTGGATTAAATAAATAAGTAATGAACAAATGCTACTTATACAAGCCACAGGCCACCAGCCTGAGTGGCTTTGAGGTACTAGCTCACCACCATATTCACATCTTAGCCAGGAATTATCTATCACATAAGACTAGAGAATTTCCATCCCAGCCTCTGCTTAAGAAGAAATGATTAAATCTTTTTAAAACTATTTAGTAATTAAAACTACTATGAGTTCAATTTCTTTCTAAATTGACTAATTCTCTCTTAAAGGCATTTTTCTGTCATATAACCTAAGTAGGAACTTAGCCATGAAGATAAATTATACCGTCTACTAAACATTATTATCAAATAATATTCAGCGGCTGGGGGCAGGGCTCAGATGTTAAGGGCACCTGCTGAGCATGCTCAAGGCCCTGGGTTGGATCCCAACATCAAAAATTAACAAATATGTGCCTATATACATATGTGTGCTTTATATATGATTAAAAGAAAAAAGCAGACATTGCAATTGATCCCATGTGAAACAAATAATATTACTTTACACGAATCACAATAGCTTTATTTTTAGTAGTTTTAACCATTGCTTTAAATTTCATTTAAAAAATTATTCAAGTAAAAAAAGCGTCGCAGTTGATTACCTGTGAAAAGAAAAACTTATTTTTCTTAAATATTTTTATCTATTTATTTGTAAGCAGAGAGAGATAGAAAGAATGGGCGTGCCAGTGCCTCCAGCCACTGCAAGTGACTCCAGATGCATGCACCACTTTGTGCATCTGGCTTTACGTGGAAACTGCGGAATCAAGCTTGTGTTGTTAAGCTCTGCAGGCAGGTACATTAACCGCTGAGCCATCTCTCCAGCGCAAGACTATTGTTTTGATAAGGTTACAATAACAATCTTGATTACTAGCTTTAAGACTGGCATCTATTTGGGGAGCAGCAAAGCTTCAACAAAACCCAAAATGTTGAATGCAAAGATAAGGTGCATTTATGTGGATTCCTTTTATGCCTAGCTTTCATCAAATCTTAAAAGGGTCTGAAATCCACGTCTCAAGGTAGCTTCAAGAACCAGAGATAACAAGTAGAGCTGAGGTCCACCCAGCCCAGGTGAATCACAAGGAGACTACTGGGTGCCCAGAATTGGGTAGACAGAAAGGGAAATGCCACACTCATAGCTTCCTCTCTTCCTTCCCTGCTCTTGTGTGCACATTTGTTTCTGATGCCTTGTTGAAAACAATTCTATCCCTGAAGTCTGTTGATGAGAACAGTGTATTAAAACGAGTCACTTCAACCTGTGGTTTTACTGCTGTTCAGTGAGCTTTGACTGTCTATTATCAGCCCAGCACTACAGCAGATGCAATGGTTTGAAGCAATGAATTATAATGGCCATCAGGAAAAGGCCCTGGTGTCTACCTCTGGTTACTTCTTTACCCCACTCTAAACCTACAGCAGCGCTTCCTTCCTTCCTTCCTTCCTTCCTTCCTTCCTTCCTTCCTTCCTTCCTTCCTTCCTTCCTTCCTTCCTTCCTTCCTTCCTTCCTTCCTCCCTCCCTCCCTCCCTCCCTCCCTCCCTCCCTCCCTTCCTTCCTTCCTTCCCAACCTCTGCAACCTTCCTTTCCCAACAGATTATTGAATCCTTCTGCCCACTTCCCAAGGACCAATCCGTATAAGCACAGCCCTGCAACCGATGATTGCCTAGATGGCGCTCTATGTCGTTCGGGTGATGTCAGTCAGCTTGCAGTCTAAGCAGGAAGTACCCAAAGAGCTCTAGCCCAACACTCTGTAACTCACCTTTTGCCCATCTTATGGCTACTGTTGTCCTGACAAAACCCTAATTCTGACTGTCTGCCTTCTATCCCAAGGGTGGAAATCTCATTTTGAGGTGTGTGTGTGTGTGTGTGTGTGTGTGTGTGTGTGTGTGTGTGCGCGCGCGCATTGCTAGAGACTGGAGCCAGAGCCTTGCACATGCTAGGCAAGTGCTACACAATAGAGCTACATCCCCATCCCTGAAATCTCATTTTGAGCCCTTGCCTAGAACTGTCAACTATCACCTGCTGACAAGCCAGATGGTATCACCCCCATTTTTACCTATTTTGATGCCTGGTTACATCCATATCCTGTGTCTTTGACCATGTGATGCACTGGCCAAGGTTAGTCAGGCCAGGTTCGTCTTCTCTGATCAAGGGCAGACTCCTCTGGTAAAATGGTGCCCTCCACACCTTGGCTTCCGAGGCAGGTCACTGACCATAAACGAACAAGCTTTGCTTGAGCACCTGGTTCCTCCCAGTCAGTTCTATAGTTAGCTGGCTTATGATTCCAGACAGGTCAGACACCCTCACAGACTATTTCCTCATATGCAAAATGGAGCTAGGTAGGGACTGCAGAGAGATGAGTGACATGTTGCCTGCAGGCTGTTGCTCAATACTTTTTCTGAAACATCTAAGTGAAAACAAATGGCTGCTTTTCTTACTCTGTGAGAGACCACAAAGTACAAGTAATCCATAAGCCAAAATGGCCAGTAGCCACCTGGTCTCTCACCTCTGTCCACAGAGTGTTTTTCTTTGCCTAGAGAGGTCCTGGTTTCTAGTCTTGCTTTCCCAGATCCTGAGGATGGACAAAAGGTTATTTCTGGCCGATGAACTATGAATAACTGAGAAGCAGGGCAGAAAGCTTATTTACGTATGATGGATAAAACTTCCGGCCTCTCAGCACAAATTGTGTGGGTAGTGAGTTCTTCTACCTTTCACAAAAAACATGATTGTTTTTACTTGTAACAAGTGAGGGATATACAAACTGTGAGTCCACTTTATTTAGACTTAGGTATTCGATAGACTTTATCTCATAAGCCACTAGTGTCAAGAAAAAAGTCATAATTTTTTTTGCCAATGATCAATTCTAAACTCTCAAAGCTTCTCTCTCTCTCTCTGCTTGAAAATGAATAAATAAAATATTTTAAAAATAAATAAATAAAAAAAAGGGCTGGAGAGATGGCTCAGCAGTTAAGGCACTTGCCTCCAGTGCCAAAGGCCCCTGGTTCAATTCCCCAGGACCCACATAAGTCAGACCCACAAGGCGCTGGCTCTGGTGCATTCTCTCTCTCTCTCTCTCTCTCTCTCTCTCTCTCTCTCTCCTTGAAAATGAATAAATAAAATATTTAAAAATAAAAATAAAAAAATAAACTCTCAAAGCAAACTTAAATTTCAGAGAACATATTCACTTCCATGAGCTCAACAACATTCCATATTTAAAGATTTTGCTAATGGTATTAGTGGTGAGGATATTAATGAGTGTGATATTTTAAAAATGACATAATAAAATGTGTCAACTGGGCTCAAGCGATGGCTCAGTGGTTAAGGTGCTTGCCTCCAGAGCCTAATGACCCGAGTTCAATTCCCCAGTACCCAGGTAAGCTAGATGCACAAAGTGGCACATGCATATGGAGTTCATTTGCAGTGGGTGGAGGCCCTGGTGTACCCATACACTCTCTCTCTCTCTCTCTCTCTCTCTCTCTCTCTCTCTCTCTCTCTCTCTCTCTCTGCTTGCAAATAAATAAATATTATTTTAAAAATAAATAAATAATAAAATAGCCAGGTGTGGTAGCACACACCTTTAATCCCAGTGCTTAGGAGGCAGAGGTAGGAGGATCACTGTGAGTTCAAGGCCAGCCTAGGACTACAGAGTGAGTTCCAGGTCACCCTGGGCTAGAGTGAGACCCTATCTCAAAATAATAATAATAATAATAATAACATAAAATGTGTCATCATTTCAAGGATCTGTATAGCTCAGTGAAACCAGTATTTTCCAAATAGTCAGGCAAGCTATGGGAAAAAGTGTCCATTTAACAATACCAAATGGTCATAATATAAGCATCTGATAATTTGCTAAAGAGGGTTTCAGGTTCCACAGTGTACATAAACATTCAGAAATTTTCATATTTGTCAAGTTCCAGTATAAAAACAAAGAATGCCCATAATTATTTTAAAAAGGACATTATTGAAATAGTCGCTTTTCCCAAGTGGATATTTATTTAAAAGCCATATTCATGTTCTTCCATCAAAGGAGCAATGGTGACAGAGAATGCAAAGCAGGCATGTAGATTCTCTTATTTTCTACTGAGCCATTAGGGAGACTTATAAAAACATCTTTAAAATATACTACTGTCCTTGTTATTTTTAGAAGCATTTATTCTGGGTTATGTCAGTGTCCTTTTCCCTAGCAGAAGGCAAGGAGGACAAGAAGGGACTTGTGGTGCGAAGTCTGGGAAATGCGGTGCACTGGTGCAGAAAAGACACATTCTGAACATATTTTGTTGAGCTTCCTGTGTCCCAAATGACTGTCTTCTGTCCCGATTGTTCTCCTAAACTCTTAGCACTATCATTCACTTGACCAGTATTTACTCAATATCACCAATACATCCATCCGTAGTCACCACAGTAGGTTCCCTTGGACACACCACAGGCCCACAAGTTCAGTGCTACCTCCCCTGGTTTTTTCTCAACAGCTCACCTTCCCAGGCTCCCTCAGGAGTGATGGGTGCCACCCTTCAGCTCAGAGCTCTGGGCCTTATCCTTGCCTCTCCCTCTCCCTTCACATGACCAAGCCTCAGATGCTAAAAGGCTGAGCTCTTTTGTATCATCTAAATTTCCACCTCTCTTCACTCATCCAAGTTGAGGCTTCCTTCATCCCTCACCTACCTCTGTGAACTGGTCTCACTAATCCACCCAAGGGATCCACCCTATTCTCCTGTCCTCTGCGGTGCCCTGGACGAGGCAGTCGACAGCCAGCATGTCATTAGAGGAAAGAGTTTCTTGTCTCTATTTTCCAAATGTGTAAAACAAGGCTCTGAAAGTTAACTAAGTTGCCCGAGTCTGGGCACTGTTTTCTGAAGGCAAATCTGACTGGGCTGCTCCTCTTACCTAAACTCTAAGGGCGCATTCTCAGTACCAAACACAAGCTGGCTAACAGCCAGACAGGGCAACATTGACCCCCCCCCCCATCCCTGTCCAGCCTCCCTCATGCTCTCTGCTCTTTCTTCCCAGATTCTTGTCCCAAGGGCTGCTCCCTTGCCTGGATCTCTCCTCAACTCCATTGGGCACATCTTCCTTTAAGACACCTTCCCTGCCTCCCTAAAACTGGGGAGGTACCCCTTGGAGGAGACCATGGCATTAAATCCCACTCTGATGGCAGTTCAAGTGATCATGCCACTCGGGGGTTTCTGTTTTGTTGTGTTTGCTCCCTCCTCCCTGGCATCTCATTCAGGATCACCCAACCTCCTAAATTTTATTTCAATTTGCATATGCTAAAGGTCTTCTCCGTGTGGTTCCAGGCTGTCACAGTGTCCTACTGCATACTCACACCTCCAGCAAACTTCCCAGCGCCTCATTTGCCCAACACTTCCTCCCCATCCCTCACACAGTTTTAGCTGCCTGATTACTAAGGCAAACACTTTCTCTTGGGTCCAGTATCAGTTCTGTTTAACTTGGGTGTCCCCAACCTGAGACACACGCCCAGCCCTCAGAGCATACTCTCAAGTTATCTATTGCAAGAATTAGAAGCTTTTGTTACATCTACAGGATCACCCTTGACCCGGAATGGCAAAGGCATCTGCAAATAACTAGATTTAAAAGCGTGGTAACGCTCCCCACAATCTAGTCTGCTCCCAAGTCTCCTCTGCCACTTCTTCCCAAGTGGGTCTGGCTTGCAGATGAATTAAGTCTGCCAGCAAGCCTGCTGGACTCAGGAGAAAAAAACAATGGAGACCTGCAGCCCAAGCCATGGGAGGGGCCCACTGTGGAAGGGAGGGTATTTAGTGGGGAGCAGAGAATAAAAAGGTGGAAAGCTTCCAAAGCTGCATTTAAGCCAGCATCTTACATCATTTATTTATTGACAATCTTAATACACGTACATAATGTATCTTGAATGTCATCCCCTCCCATTACCTTCTTTTGCCCCCCATCCCCCGCCACTGAATGCCTTCTTCTCAACCAGTGCCTCTTGTACTTTGTGACTTCTTCCTTTTCTGTGTGTGTTACACACCGCTTTAGTGCTAGAAAGTCTGCCACGGTGTACTAGGGATCTGCACCCTCTCGGTTCTGCCAGGCTGCTCGGGCTGGGGATTTGGCTCGGGACATCTACGCCCTGCCTGGGAAGTGGCCTCACTAGCTGCTGTGACTTCATAAGGGGTTGGGAGAACTCCAAAGCTGGGGTGGGGGAAGCTCCTGATAAGTGACCCGTCAGAGCCCAAACAATGTCTTTCTCTGTACAGCTGGCTTTGCACCTGTGCCCACACAGGGCCCTCTGTGCTCTGTCCTTCCGCACACAGTGATGTCCACACACAGGCAGGACTTATAAATATCCTCCAGAGCAGAAGTGAAATCCCCGCCAGTTCTCCTTTTCTCCACTTAGCTAGAGCCCAGCAGCTGAGAGCAGCCACTTGACACTCACATTCTCCAGCATCGTGACTCGACCTGCTGCTATTATTTTATGGGGAGGGGGAGCTACTGGCAAACACCCTACTTAGAATGAAATGGGACACAGACAGATTCAGGGGTTCAGTGATCACCTAGGCAATCTGAAAGCAAAAAGACAACAGGGCAAGGGCGACCACCATTCGTCATCTACCATTCACAGAGACAGAACGCTGGTCATCTTGGGGTGAGCATTTTACCTGTACATAGAATGTCCTGGAGCTGGTTATGATTTCAAACAGGTTGTCCCTCATTAAGAGATCGCTAGAACAGAAAGAGAAAGACCCTCACTAGGTATGCTCTCAGCCGGCCATCCAGCCCCTTCCTCAACAAACACTCAGGGGTTCCTCCAGTCTCACCTCCTGGAGGTTTGTGGCATGTTGATGGATTCCATCACCACCAATACCAACTACTTTCCCTTCAAAAATCTCCTTTCTAATATGTACCGTGCTCCCAGACAGATTGTTGTCTCCTTTTCTTCTTTTCCATCATTCCCTCCTATTGTGTGACACCGCCCTCCAATAAAAAGAATGCCATCTTTATCAGAAGCAGCTGCGACCACTCACAGAAGACTTCTGTTGATGTTCCCCATAGGAGGGGGATGAGAAGGCTCTGCAGACCCTCAGCTGAGACCTCAGATGCCCCTGTGCCACCTGTATGTGTGCATCATCATGCATGAGGTCACATGGCCTCAGGGGAGGTAAGAGGATATGGAGGGTGAAAGATGGAGAGATGGAGTCAATCTACACAGCCATGAGGAAGTCATCTCCCAGCTCTGCAGCTCCCTCACCTAGGCTCTGTAAGGAAGCCTAATAAACTCATGCTCTTGGGAGAACACTCTTGAACAGAGCCTCAGAAGAGTAAAGACGTAAAAGAAGACAAATGAAGGCTTTAATCAGAAAAGCAACTCTTACCCAGACTTGACCAGACACTCGTGGGTCTTGAGAACATCCTTGAGAAATATAGTGCGTAGGGGCTCCCGGTCCTGGAGGACAAAATGAGAAGATAGATGAGTGAAGTTTTCCACACAACCTGATGACCCAGGGCAGCCAACCAATCGATGCCCCTCTCTCAAAGATGCTTGGCTAAAACCAATCTGGTCTTAAAATGATGTGTGTGTGTGTGTGTGTGTGTGTGTGTGTGTGTGTGTGTGTGTGTGTGTGTTGGGGGATCCAGGAGGTGTCCTATGGCTCTGGCCCCACAAGAGTACACTGCACAGCACAGAAGCTGGGGGCAGATAAGACCATTCTAAGGGCCATGCGTAAAGAGGTGCACAGGATGGGTGGAGACCAGACAGAGGCACATTTGAAGTCTGTACAGGCCCCATCTCCACTCATGCACACTCTCCTGTGGGTGCATATCCGTGTACCTTCTGGGACCTCTCAGCAGGGACACAAAGCCACTATGCACCTGCTCACACTTGAAGTAACAGATGGTAAAGTCATCCAAGGCAAAGAAGCGTCGTTTCCAGCTCTTCCGCTACAAGGAAAGATAAACAAAAAAATATGAGGGACAGGGCTCCGGTGCTGAAGACAGCCCTGGCACTATGGAAGCCACGTTCTCATTCTCAGCAGAGACAAAGGCTTTTTCATACTAGGGAAAGCCCTCTGACATGGAGGCCCATGGCTGATCCTCAAAGGTGCAAGCATAGAGGTCTGTGGCTTCTCCCTTCTGCTCTGCTGAGCCCATGCTCACTGGTTCAGAAGAGTCCCCAGAACCCCAATCCAACCCCTGTGTGAGTACTTACCACGTTCCCTTGCTTCACACAGTAGCCACTCTTAATGATGGGAGGTCCAGTGGATGCACGGCAGCCTGATGTGGGGATGTAGCTCTGAGACCTTCGAAGGATGGCATGGGACCCTGGCTCACTCCCTTCCTGCCCATCCCCACCATTCTATAAGAAAACAGGGTCCAGGTTAGTTCCTGGGGGGGGGGTGTGCATACAGCTACAGCTCCTCCCCAGCCTTCAAACCAGATCTCTGGCCTCTTTGATATCATGTCAGTGAAACATAAACTACGCATTGACTTTGCTCCTGGTCAGGCACTCTGCTGGATGTTTTCACAAGCAAGACCCAGGAGGAAGGGAAGGTTAGAGAACACAGACCGGATGGAATGGGTACTCAAATGGGAGGAGGGACCATAGACTTGTGTCTATTATCACTGACTGTCTCACCCCAATTCCCATAGGGTTTACAAGTGCTTGTTGCCTGAGTCTTGGGTATAAGCACCCAAGCCACACGGCTTCCAGACCATGGTCTCAACTTCTGCACTGCCACAGTCCACACACACCCTTGGACTTTGTTTTAATCACCCCTTTTGTACTAGTTCCCCTATTTCACTGCCATGTGCACCTCCCTGGTGACTGTGGACACTTCCCTACCCTCACCATCCCCAAGAGCCCCAGCCAACCCAGCACCTGGCTGATGGGCGTGTGGACCACCACGCCTCCGATGATCTCAGTCTTGTAAGCCACCTGTGGTTTCTTCTCTAGGGTGGGAGGAGCTGTAAGGCTTTGGAGAACTTCAGTGGCCAGGGGTAGGGTCCCAACCTTAGGTACCTAGAAATAACAGCAATAGAGTGAATGGGAAATAGAAGGCTTAGGAAAAGAGGGGAGCCCTGAACAGATGCGGATAGGAAGAAAAGCAGACTTACCAAACTACAGTAAGACT
>PVHP010012095.1:0-43711 GCA_004024765.1 Zapus hudsonius
CACACACACACACACACACACACACACACACACACACACACACACACACACACACCAATATAGTGAGAGAGCCAGGGATAACCCAATTCCACCAACAAGACATGGGATGATGGCTGAAACCCCGGCAGGAGATGAACCACCCCTGGCCTATCACACAGGGCCCAAATGAAACATATGAGAAAGTGACAAGATAAATAGGAGACAAATCACCACAGCAAGTCAGATAACCCAGGAAAAGTCAATGGAGACCGACACCAACAATACCCAACGCGACCCAAGAAGTCCAGAGAAAATTAAGATCTCAACAATAAAGCAGATTTAAAACCCACCCACCATGACTCAAGGAAATGAGTGGAAGAGGAGGTAGAAAGAATATAAGAGCCATGATGGGGGAGAATATCCAGAGACATTGCCCCCTTCAGCAACAACACATAAAGGGGGGCGGGAATTGGCTTTCTCTAGAGCAATTCATAACCCTCTACCCTATGAACAGATCCAGTATGCACACTGAGGAGGGACCCCAGTGGGCAGGGGACAGAGTAGGGAATGAAGACAGCATCACAAGATCTGCTCATACATTGTAGCTAATTATTCATAATAAAGATAATAAAAAATGAAAAGGAATACTAGAAAGAAGGGGAGAAAGACAGGAAGGAATGAAGGAAGAAAGAAGATAAAAGGGAACAGACTATACAAGCAGAGACAACCCCTGAAAAAGCAAATATCAAATCAGCAGTATGAGATGTTGAGAAAGGTCTTCAGAAGCAGAAGTTAAATACATCACTCGTGTTTCAAGCCACCCAGCCTGCAGTCCTTGCTGTGACAGCTGAGGAAACATCTCTGCCCTGAACCCATGGTCGCAATGTTTGAAATTGTAGAATTAACATCCGCTGTAGGAGAAGAAATCAGAAATGCTTAGTTTATAACATAGAGATTTCAAATAGGAAAGAGAATGTTTAGACAAAATAAGTTGTTCAGTGATGGACTGCCCTGGTTCCAGAATGCCGAGAAAGCAGTTGAGGATGTGGCATGCTTTGACTCAGAGCGACAGGCTGGTGTCAGTCACGCCTCTGCATAATGCCTTTTCAGCAGCTGCTGAGAATTATCTCTGCCTTTTAATCCTCTCATTTCAAAGTTGTTCCAGGCAGATTATTCCAAAAAACCGGCTGTAATTAATATCAATTATTTAGATTTGCTGGTTTAGTCGGTGTCAGATATTTCAGCGCAGGACAAGATGTTATTACTATTATTACTGTGAATTACTGAGCTGAAGCACCTCCATGACAAATGGACTTAAAATGAGAAAATCTAGGTTTAATCATTGCAAAAGTTTGTCAGCAAGGAGACTGGGAATTGGACTCACCATTCCTCATCAAGGAGCCAGGATTTGGTAGTTTCTTGGGCAATCGGATGTGGGTGTTGCAGATAATTACCTGCATTGTATTTCCAGCTCTGTGTGGTCCCAACTGAGGAAAGTTGGCCAAAGAAGTGATTTTTCTTTTTCTTTGCCTAAGCCTCTTCATTAAAAAATGTTTTATTTATTTACAAGCAGTGAGGGGGTGGGGAAGAAAGAGAGAGAGAGACAGCAAGAGAGAGAAAGATTGGAGGAAAAATGGGGGGATGGGTGTGCCAGGGCATCTTGCCACTGCAAATGAGCTCCAGATGCATGTGCCACTTTGACCATTTGGCTTATGTGGGTATTGGGGAATCAAACTTAGGCAGTCAGGCTTTTCAAGTAAGTACTTTAACCACTGAGTAACCTCTCTAGCCCCCTCTTTTCCTTTTGTTAAGGGAAGTAATAACTGAGCTATTTCATAAATTTTCTACAAAGTTTAAGTGAATTCATACATGGAAAATCCCCAGAATAAACATGGCATGAAGTAGTTTTCCAAACACATGAGACATTCTATTCTTTCGTTTTGTTTTGTTTTGTTTTTTCAAGGTAGGGTCTTGCTCTAGCCCAGGCTGACCTCGAATTCACTATGTAGTCTCAGGGTGGCCTTGAACTCACAGTGATCCTCCTACCTCTGCCTCCTGAGTGCTGGGATTAAAGGCGTGAGCCACCACGCCCGGCTGACAAATTCTATTCTTAATAAGATTGTGACTATAACTTATGTTATTTAACTGGACATGGACCGCATAGGAGGTATGGTACATAAGGAATCAAGCCAATTGAGACTTAAATTCTACCTCTACCACAGCAAGCTGAGGGTCTCCAAGGAAATGACTTGGATTCTTTGTGCCATAGTTCTCACCTTTCTCTGAGTACTCTGTAATGAATAGCGTTTGCTCATGTTTGTTGAGAACTTTTGACTTCCCAGGTACTGTGTGGTAATCTCACTAGATCACTCTCTTCAAATTCCTGTGATAGGCACTGTTACTGCATTCGCTTCTTTAGGCAAGATAAGCATGGATTGGAGATGGTAATTGATTGGTTTGAAGGTCTCTCATTCATTCACTGGCACGATTTCAAAGCCCTGTCATTGTGTGTTACTGTCTAAAGCACCTAGAATAGCAAGGGACTTTGGAAAGGAGGTTAATAACTTTTATTTTATTTTTGTTTCCCTCATACTTAGAAAGAAGGAACTGATACAAATAAAATGTATCATAGTCTATTGATATGAATATTGATAGATTTCTTCAATGTCACTGATACTGTGTCACTTCCTGCTCCTGGACCAACCACCAAGGATGCCAATATACATAATCCTGGGATCCTCTGCCAGGTTCAAGCCTCCTCTGTAATTGACATAGTTCCTCTTAAGGATTTCCCAATCTTTTGCCAATTCTACCCAGCCTCTTACCTGATTTTTTTCTACTATAGTCTTTTTTTTTGGAACTAAAATGTATTTATATTTTTCTAAAACCTCTGGTAAATATTGGATTGAATATATTGCTCATTTATTTACATGCACACTGATCTTAATTAAAGAAAAAAATGTTAATATCTATTTAAAAAGAAATCTCTAGGGGTATTCCATTTTCCCAGATTGCCTCCAAGCCAGAAGACTTCCTGAATGAAGGTCTTGTCCACTCTGGAATTACACTGTGTTCTGTTGGTAAACTTATTCACTCATTCATCAGTTCATTTATTTATTCTTGGAAGAAATATGGAGCTGGCACTATGCATAAGAGGCAGTTGTGGGTTCTGAAAGCACTGCAATGATAAAAACATTAAAACATGTCTGTGTTACAGATCTGACATTGACAAGGAGGGAATGACATCATGCAAACGAATGGCTCAAAAAAAGATATGGAGTACCCAACTTGGTAAAGGCTGCATGGTGTGATAGCTCATTGTACACTTATACATTCTGATGCAGGGTTCTTTGAGGTCAGTGCCTGTGCTGGCTCTTCCTATCTCTCTGACCTTGGGCTAGTTACAAAGCACCCTGTGCTTCAATTTTTTCATCTGCAGAAGAAAGGTGAGAAGTCTTTGTCTCTGGATTGTTTTGAAACTTAGATGGGATAATATTGCGATGGAACTTAGATGACTGGATCCTATGTTATTGGAAGTAAATGAAGAGAAAAAATAAACCAAGCAAAAGCACAGTGTGCATTAGAAAGGAAATCCTGCATTTTTTTTTCCTTAGGAAAATCACTAAGAAGGTAATATCCAGCGGTGAGATATGGGAGAAATGCTTTCTAAGAAAAAGAGCCTGAGAACCATGGCTCAGATGTAGTAATCTGCTGACACATTTGGTTAAGAGAACAGACATGACATGTGGGAGAAAGGAGGGTATTTGATGACGGATTCAAGAACTTTGTCCTGAAGAAGAATAACTAAAGAGAGGGGTGGGGAAGAGGAAGGCGAGGAGAGCATGCTGAATATGTCTCAGAAATCATCATGGAGACCAGGAAAGAGTGTGATAGGACTGTAGAGACTCCCAGATTGCTCACATTGGGAGACATTGACATAGAGCCAGTGCTTAAAGTCATGGGGCAGAACTGGAGCTAGAGAGTGAGGGAAGGTGGAGAGGAGAGCATGAAGGCAGGCCTGGGTCATTCTCAAGCTGCGACTTTAGAGGAACAGGAGAAATCAAACAAAACCTCTGGTAACAGACAGTGAAATAGAAAGGAAATTAAGGAAGTAGAGAGTCTTGGAACCAAGTTCCAAGGAAACCAAGGAAAACGCATTTGAATTAGGACAGAGTGAGGGAGGTTATAAGGCTGCCTGACAAGCCCAGGTTGTCACCTTGAAGCTGACAATCAACCATTGGATGTTTTAACAATGTGCTCACAGGAAACCTTGGAGTGAAGTGTTAGGATATTTGCTAAGCTGAATTAAAGTTTCTTATTTAAAAGATAATTGGAGAGGGATTAGAGCCATCTCCTTAAAATAATGTTACATTATTAATATATTATGTCATTTAATAATTTCATTATTATTATATTATGTGTCAAGCTGGTATGAAGGACGACATCAACAGGGACACATGGAATCGAATGCTAAATGTTGTCAAGTTCATTCAATGTACAGAGAAATCATCAATTAATAAGAGCCGTGAGGGAGAGGAGGAAATATCTGACTGACAGAAATCAAGAAATGACTAAAACAGGGAGTGACCATTTTGACATAATCTGATATCAAGAAATTCAAATCTGGGGATTTTATATGGAGCCAGACAAAGATTTAAGAGGGTTTGTGGGAAAACACACTCCCCATCTAAGAGGACTCCAAGAAATACTTTTCAGCCGAGACTTTGGGTTCTCATTTATGTGGGGAGTTAAAAGAAACTTGCAAAAAAACTTGGGCAGGTGTAAGTTACTCAGCAGCGGTGACTGGGAATTTGAGAGGCTGAAGTGGGAGGGTTGTGGAAGTTGGGGTGTGGAAGGGAGGGCTGAGGAGGGGCCAGCCCGAGTTTTCCAGGACAGTATAAATTGGTGAGGATGACCTGAACTTTGGGTGTTTTCACACAAAGAGAAATAAGGAACAACAGAAGACAAATCTCTCTTGGACTCAAGTTAAATGACAGTAAAGATTAGGTAGTCCTGGGCATGCATGCTATGTATGCTTGGAATCTCTGTGGATGGAAGCCAGGGGAGGAGAACGTGGGAAATGAGGGCATAGCCATCCACATCCATCATCTTCACGAGTGGGAGGGTGGAGCCACTCCTTGTTCAGGGCTCCCTCTATCATGGTGAGTAGAATTGATGAGGCTTGGGGAACCTGTCCATGACTCCCTGCACACAGGCCCCTCTTAGTACTTATCAATGGAGTGTGAATAAATTCATGCTAAGCTGCATTGACTAATGAGGCTGGGTGCCCATTGACCTATCTGCTGGGGGTTAGAAGGCTGAAAGTTTTCACACTGTGGTTAAATAGACTTCACAGCTGGCTGTGTGGTGTTGGGAACCCTGTATGGAGGAGAAGTGCCACTGGCAATTCATCAAAAGCAGAAGCTTATAGTAGCAGGCATGTGCTGAGACGAGCCCCTTGAGCGGTGTCTGCAGAACAAAAACTCCTCTTGCAGTGGAATGCCTGGTTTCAGATTTTCTCATGTAACCCAGGCTTGGAATTCCTCTGGTCACTGGGTACTCCAGTTTCTAGAGATGTGACAATGACTTTCATTGTGTGCTGTGTTGTCCTCTGAGGCCAGCAAATAGCTGGGTCTAAGGAAGCTGAGTGCCCTGTGTTTACTGTTCTTGCTGATTTGGCTCTGCTGTCAGAATGTCTTCGGTTCCTGGTGCTTGGAAGGATGGAAATGCAGATTCCACGGTTGTTAGATGACCAGCAGAAACATTAGACAGGGCTTGCAGGGAAGCTGTAAATGGGAGGAGAGTGGATGGGGAACTCTGACAGATATGAATTGATTTTGCTGTCTTTCTTTGTCACCCTCCAAAGGAAGTAACTGGGACTTCAATGGGGGTACTGGTCTACTGGCAACTTCAATCTGGGAATTGCATTTTTACAGGGGAATTCTAGCAAAATGAGCACTAATCAATTTCTCTTTATCTTCTCAAAATAAGAGGGGCAGATGATATTTGTTATTTGCTATGCTGTGCTCTGGGCTTTGAGAGTTAGGGGGCTTGGATAAGAGCTTGAAACAAGTAATGGGCATTTGGGATTTCCTTTCTTTCCGATTTCAACCAATAGGGAAGAACTGTTGGTTTTGTTAGGTCCGATTAAGAGAAGGAATAAAAAGGAGTCATGATAGCAGGATTTGCCCAGATTGAGCTCTTTGGCCACCAGAGATTTTGGAGAGTGGTCTCGGCTGAAGTCAGATGGACTCAGCGGGAAAGCATGCAAAAGGAGGAAGTCGAGGACTTGTATCAATCAACACTGGAGATGCCCTACTATGCAAAAGAATAAGGTGATGGTTTTGAATGGAAGAAACAGAAGGTTTTGCTAAGATGCTGGAGCCTGGCTGCTTGCTGATGAGAGGAATCCAGAGGCAGATGGAGAGACAAGGGGTGTGGGGAGGGGGTGTTGAGGGAGTCTTAAGAAGGTGAGAAGATAAGGGATCCCTGAAACAAATGTAGAAACACTGGAAGTAAATGAGACAGAATAGGGTGCAGCCACCCCAGCTGTATGTATGCCTACTAAGTGCAGGACTCTGACACACTGTGATGGATCCTCGTGCACAGAGATGTTCATGGTTGTCTAGATGCTGGGGATGCTTGATTCTGAGCATCCCGTACATTTCCAAACCTTCCACTTATAGCTTCATTTTGATTTGTTTTTGAAATGGGGGAGAGTTAGAAAACTTTGGCCCTTTGTGATAAACTATTGGTTAAAAACTCATCATTCTGTAGGGGAAAAGTATGTTTCACTTTGCATTTCTGAAGAGACTACCAACAAAATCGAGCAAGGAGAAGAATATCTCTAAAAGCTTAGGCACCAGCCTCTTAAAATGTTAATATCTCATTTCCAGCTGAACAAATCAACCTCTATAACTTGCATACAACTAGTTCTAATGAATGTGAGTGCCAGGCTAGGAAATAAAGAACTCTCTTTTGATTGCAGAAAGCATCTTTCAGAAGGAAAAAAAAATAAGTCATTATTTAAAAATTGCTCCATTAATGTGCCACGGACAAAGGACAGTTGGCTTGAAAAGACCAAACAGCTTTCATTTTTGAGCACTTTGTTTTCTAAGGGATTATAAACAAGATCCTCATGTAACTCTTCAAGCAGACAGAACCCCAGGATGCAATGCTGAGTTGCTTGGATTCACTTATTGCCTACCAGGCCATTTTTCCTTTGCTTCTTTAATGAAGTTGCAGGTTGCTTTCTTATTATCATCACCACTGATGGCTTGGAGACAATGGAGGAGCATCTGGGTGGATAGGGTTCTCTTTGGTGGCTCATCATGTGAGAGTTGAAGCAACCAGTATCCTGCTTCATTAACCACGTTGAGAGGAGAACACCTGGAGCATCAGACAAGCCACCCACTTGAGCATCGTTTTGTTAGAAGGCAGCATGGAACATGGTCTAAGGTATTAATCTGGAAGTGAGGATACATTTGCTTCTTTGGGGGATTATTTTATTTCCTGAATTTGATTAAAGTAGATATGGTAAAGGTGAGATTATTGATGAGGATATTCACATTCTTAATTGTGTGTGTGTGTGTGTGTGTGTGTGTGTGTGTGTGTGTGTGTGTGTGTGTGTGTAGGGGTTGGGGAGAGAGCTCAGCAGTTAAAGGTGCAAAACCTGTCATCCTGACTCGATTTCTCAGCCAATAATGTAAAACTGAACAAGCATATGTTTGTAGTGCACCCATATGTACATATACAAATAAATATTTTTAAAGATACTGTATGCCACCATACCCATAGATGCACACTCATAAGTATATATTATGATATATATATATATATAAAACAAGACATTGTTCTTGACGAGACCTGCAGTGTGATTTTGAGTCTGTGGTTTGGGAAAGGTTGAGAAAAATTTTCCCATTATTAAGATGGAGCCAGGCCAGCTTGAGGCTCCACACTCCATCATAATTGTAGGTGCTTAGATTGCTAAAATGAGTGTACAACATAGTTTGGCTAAGTCTCTGAGCTAGGGAAACACATGCCCTTTACTCTTGGGGGAAAAAAAAACTAGTTCTCAGGCTGAAATGATATCTTCTTCCCAGATGGCCCTTGTAGATTCACAAAGAAACCCACACCTAACTGAATATGAATCAGCAGCCCTGATAATCATGCACACTGCTGGGTCTCTTAGTCTGTTTTTATTATTCGCTGGAATACATCATCCATAAATTATTATTTTGGTACATGTTCTTTGCCAGCTTCAAAAATTGTAGAGGAACCTATGGTCTTTTGCCAATTTTTCTTTAGAATTAAAAGATGTAATATGTGTGAGACAAAGGGCTGGCCAAGATAATTCAGAGCACAGAAGTGAGGTGGACCTTAGTATTTTTTTATCGCAGCATTTCACACATCAGCTGAGGATGGCTAGCTGTCTAATTATGGCCACATATTCACAACATAATAAATGAGTAAGTTAATGTTTAGTTTAATTATAAAATGAAACCAGGTTAGAAAAATAAGCTAGTTGTCCTAGAAGATCCTCTAAAAAATTATGTTAAAAATGTTTTCAGATAGTTTATGGTGGATCTCACCATCTTCCCTCCCTGCTTCCCTCTCTGCTCAAAATCATTCATTTCCCTCAAATTTCCTGTTGGAATCAATGAGGTGGTGTGGGGCCTCAGTGGACATCCAGGGAAAGTGGAAAGCTCATCTCTGAGTGTTAGTGCTAGCCAAATGAAATATCCAAAGTTGAGAAAAAGCAGGAGCAGAAAGCAGAACTCTTAACAGCAGGGCCTTAGATGGAATTTGTACATCTGAGACAGAATGTGCCAGCTGAAGCAGGTGGGTGGCAAGACCCAAATTCTCTCCCCCTTCTCTCTCTTTCTCTCTGTCTCTGTCTCTGTCTCTGTCTCTGTCTCTGTCTCTGTCTCTCTCTCTCTCTCTCTCTCTCTCTCTCTCTCTCTCTCTCTCTCACACACACACACACACACACACACACACACACAATCTATGAAGGGTTAAATCACTTGCAGCAGGATCCCATGGAGAGTAAGTCATGGGAAGTCCCCTGGCAGGAAGTAAGTATTCCCAGGTTACAGAGTTGTGCAACAATGGTAGGTCCTTCCTTCCAGCCATTCTTCTCTGAGACTTCACATCTTCTCCCTTTCCTGAAGTCAAACACCTTGCTTCAGTCACATGTGTATACAGTGAAATTCAGCCTGGCTTCTCTAACTTCTCTTTCTGTCTTCTTCCCCTCCCCTCCGCTCCCTCCCCCTCCCCTTCCCTCTCCCTCCCCTTCATCATGTGGGTTCCCACTTAAGCTTAATGTGTTTCATTGGTTAAAGTGAAAAGTCCCCAGTTCAAAGCTCCAGTTGGTGGTATCTGATTGGATAGGCTTCACTTCCCTTTTCTGTGGAAATCAACCACCAACTTGCTTCAAGACATAAAAGCTTTCTCTGTGCCCCTCCCATCACAGAGCATCTCTGAGCTGCCTGGAGTCCTGTGTTGCCTAATTCATGAATTCCTGCCTGCATGGAATTCCTGATGTGCTTACATCAATCTCTTTGTAGTTCCTGGTAGCCATTCAATTCCGTGAATACTACACTTCAGAAATCTGTTTTTGTCCTGGGTCTGCTTTCTCTGAGACCAAACTGGGCCTCTTCCCTGATCTTCTGGTCACACAACTTCATCATTGTCCCCGCTGTCGCTGTCTGCTCCTTCCAGGTTGGACAGGCCACTGGGAGGTACTTCTGGGAGACAGGAGAGTCTGGAGAGCAGGAGGCCAGGGCCTTGGGCCCTTTCTACCTGAGCACCTACCTGTTTTGTAGCCACCTCTCCTCTACTTCCTCTGAGTGTCAACTCCTCCTTGCTCACCCAGGCATGAGAGGGGACTGCTACCCGCCTACATTAAACTCCCCTTTGCCTCAAGTTTTCTGTTAGCTTTGATATATTTCCATCATACGTTTCCTTTAGTATGGTTCCCTGTGATTTAAACAGGAATTTGAATTCTTTTCTTTAGTTTAATTTTGAGTCATCAGTCCTGTTTATTTTGATCCTCACAGCCATAACCATGTTCTGAATAACCAAATCTAGAACTTTCCAAAGCCAGGAGCCTTCCAAACTCAGGAGCCAAAATATACCTGTTCCTTTGTCCTGCCATAGCTTCTGAGACAGGAGTTTTCTAAGATCTTAAAGTAATCAGCCCCCAACTGGCATTGCAGACTGCTTTCTTAAAGGTGGTTTTCTGGGTGCATCCATACTCAAGGCATCACACACATGGTCTCATTGCATCCTCACAGTAACTCCATGAGAAGGAAGATGCTGCCCCTGCCCAGTTCTACTCTGTCAGGCTGTGCTCTTCTTATTTCTTTCAGATTAAAATGGACACTTGTTTTTGTTTCTCCAGCCTTCATTGCTTTTGCTTGGGGACAGGACACCCACGTTTTGTGGGAACAATGTCTTCTTGTGTGCCATCTCTGTGTGCTGGTGAATCATAGCTCGCTGCCAAGACCAGCCTAGGAGTATTTTTGATAAAGGCTTCCTGGTTCTTCTCACTGATGACCCTGACCTGTTACTCTCATTGCTCTTCCTGACTAGGACGAGAAGAACTCTTGCAAAGTAAGTGCTTTGGACCAGACCCCTGGACCTGCCTCAAACCCTGGGCTTCTCTTCCTTATTCACCCGTCTTGCAGTTCTGTGACTTTCCTATCCCTGCTAATAAATTCCTTTTGTCATAGTTATTACTAGAGGCTATTTCTATTCCTCACATCTCAAGAACCCGGACAAGGAACGTGTCTGTTGTAGAAATCCCAGCTATAAGAGCCTCAGCAGAGACAAATCTTCTAATATACTGGGGAGGGCTAACATCCCATAATTCATTTTATCCAGCTTGTTTTATTTAATCTAGGTGATCTGATATTATTATAAGAAAATGTTTACTGGGGAATTGAGGCAACATTTACTGGAATTTAGGGCTATTCTGCCTGTACAGCCATGTGGTGGTATGGTACGCATCACGTTTCCTTTCCTCTTGTCATTTCTTTTCTTTTAATATTTTATTTATTATTTTCAAGGAGAGAGAGAGAGAGAGAGAGAGAGAGAGAGAGAGAGAGAGAGAGAGAGAGAGAGAGAGCCACCACCTTGGGAGTTGAACCTGGGTCCTTAGGCACTGGAGGCAAGTGCCTTTACCGCTGAGCCATCTCTCCAGCCCTAATTTCTTGTCTGTTGTTTTCTCCTCGGGACTGGCGGAGGGAAAATGGAGAAGCAGTGGGAGCCGAGGCTGTCTCAGGGCTGGGGCCCACAGAGATGGGGGGATGGCGCAGGGGGTCCGGCGGGACACAGAGGCGAGCAGATGCGTATTGTATATCCACATGGTTCTTTATTCAATTGGGGGACTTACACTTTATAGGACAAAGGAGGTCAGGGGCATGGGGAATGGGGAAGAGAAAAGGAGATTGGTTGATGGGGTGGGGAGTTGGCAGCCTGCACTGGGATAGGTGGGTGGGACAGGTGGGTGGGGACAACCTGAGAACACCTCATTTGGGGGCCATGAGTGGCGGGAAATACGTGATGCTCGCCACCGGCCAGTGGGGATGGGCACAAGGAAGTTTTGCTGAAACTCAATGCCAGTCCTGCTGAGATGGAAATGCTGGTTTCTGTGGCCAGCCACATGGGGGTGGGAGTCAGGGTAGGTGGAGCTGGGAAATGCCTACGATACAGGTTTCACCTCACACATCCTTAACCCTTTGTTCTCCATGCCCTCAGTAGCAGCGCCAATAGGCAGTGCCCAACATTTGTCTTTTCTTTTCCTTTTTGCTTTCATTTTTTTCATTTATTTTCCCTTTCTTTTTCCATCTCCAACCTTCTTTCCTGCCTTCATTCTTCCCCTCCCTCCCCTTACTCTCTTCCTTTCTCTTTCTCTTTTCGTTTTCTTTTTAAAATATCTTTATTATGAATAAGTTTATACATTGTATGAGCAAATCTTGTGAATGTGTTCCCGTTTCCCTCCTCTCTGTCCCTTACCCACTGGGGTCCTTCCTTGGTGCACATTCTGAATCTGTCCATAGGATGGAGGGTATGAAATTCACCTGAGGTAACCAGGTTTTCCTTCTTTCTTTCTTTCTTTCTTTCTTTCTTTCTTTCTTTCTTTCTTTCTTTGTTTTTTTCTTCTTACCCTGTGCATTGTTGTTGGGGGGGGGCAATGTCTCTGGATGTTCTCCCCCACATGGCTCTTACATTCTATCTGCCCCCTCTTCTGCTCAGTTCCCTGAGTCATAGTGGATGAGTTTTGAATCTGCTTTGTTGTTGAGATCTTAAGTATCTCTGGATCTTTGCCCTGGGTTGTGTTGGGTATCATTGTTGTCTGTCTCCATTGACCTTACATGGGTTATCAGACTAGCCTTGGTGATTGGTCTCCTGTTTGTCTCATCACTTTCTCGTAGGTTTCATTTGGGCCCTGTGTGAAGGCTAGGTGTGGTTTGTCTCCTGCCAGGATGTCAGCCATCATCCAATGTCTTGTTGGTGGAATTGAGTTGTCCCCAGCTCTCTCATTGGTTTCTGAAAAATAAAAGCAGGATCTCCATCAGAGAATGAGATCAATATAGGTTAAATGAGACAGCATTGCTATATTGGCTAGCTCCTAATGGGGGTAGCCTCTCTGTTGCTTTCTGGTAGTGAGAATTTCCCCTAGGAGCCAAGATCTTGGTTCCCATAGGATTATGCCCTGGGTCCCTGTTCCAGTTAAGGGTTCCTTGTCACTAAGTGGATCTCTTAGCCAATTATTAAGCCATTGATTACCCTGCTCCATTTAGTGCCACTATTGCACAGATGAGCATTTCTTGATTGCTGGTCTCTTCCATATACGAGTGTGTTCAGAGTTCTTGTGACAACTGTCTAGATTGTATATCAGTGGTCTCTGCTTTCTCCAAATATCATTGACCAATTTTCTCTGGAAGCTCATGCAACACCATCCAATGCTACATGTGCTACCATCTGGGAGCTGGCTACCACTCTGCATCTAGCAAGATCTCTTGGTCTTGTTTGATGACACTCTGTGATTTCTTCAGCAATAGGGTCTTACCTTGGGCTTGGGGCAGGTATTCAAGAGCTTTGACATAAGTCTGTCACATTGTGGGGACCTGTGTGTCTCTTTAATCAACATTTCAGTGTGGGAAGGAACCAATAACTGGGACAGGGAGAAGCAGGCCTGAGCAATTATTTTTGAGGTTGGGCTTCCTCCCATTCTATTCATGGCCCCTCATACAAGGTGGTGCCTACAGCTTCCTCAGGAGCTTGCTGTGTAAAAGCTAGGGTTTTATGGTGTCAATTCATTATTAGTTTAGCTTAATTTACTATATGAGTCCCTCCTCCTCTTCCTCCATCCTTCCATTCCCCCACCCTCCCATCACCCCCTCCTCCCTTCACTCCCCTCTACTCCCCTCCCTTCCTCCCTCTCTCCCTCCCTCTCTCCCTTCCTTTCTTCCTTCCTTCCTTCCTTTCTTCCTTTCTCTGAGGCAGGGTCTGGTTTTGTAACCCAGCCAATCCTTAAACACACATCTACCTCTGATTGCTGGCACTACAAGCCTCTGCCACCATGCCCACTTGTAATCTTTTTATGACATTTTCATTCAATGTTGAGGATGGAACCTAGAGCCTTGTGTACTTGCCAAGTGAGCACTCTAGCACTGAGCTCCAGCTCCAGCCAAGTAAGATGCATTTCTGAAGGCAGATAGAGTTCATTCAAATTCAGTGGTGCCGACAGAGAAGTGGGCAGGCACAGGGAAGGCTGAGCTGTGGTGCATACCAAGCAGGAGGTTCCCCACCTAGAGGATTATGAAGTTCTCACTTAGGGGGGGTTTCATCTGGAGCTCCATCCCCTTCCTTCACCTCCATGGTTGTCATTCCCATTGGGGTCTGATGGTGTGGCACACTGTCCATGTGCACTGGGAATGTCAGTACCAGTACATTTGAACCAGCAAATTGCATGGCATAATTGTTCAGTTTCCCTACTTACCTCACCCAGGGATGATCCCTCCTAAACAGGAGCAGCAGCCATTGACTCTGCTTTTTTTCACTAATGAGGCCACTGGACCAAGGGACACCCAGTCTGTCCTACAGGAAGACTTGCTCTGGAATTTACAGAGGATGTAGAGGGAGTGTGTCTTCTGTGTGACTCTAGAATTGCTCCAGTGGGACCCTTCACCTGCATGATTTCAGCAGAAGCCACAGGACCGCAGACTCAGGCAAGGTCATCTATAAAGTGTCACTGAACTTCCAGGTACTGCCAAGGACACTTGTCACTGTGTAGGTGATGAACTCATACAGATTCTCTCTAATGGAGGCTTTTTTATGCCATTATATCTGTAAATGATGTCTCTGAGTCCATTTCCACTCAGACAGGATTATCATTCACATGGTCAAAGTGTCTTGTTTCAGGCTGAGTTTCTCATGCATGAATGCATTGTCTTTCCCTTTAAGGAGTTTACTGCCTCAGTGACCTTTATATTTGACAAAAGGGCTTTTTAATCCACCGTGTGGCTGCTTTCCTAAGTGGTTTCTCCTCTGACTGGCATTACTGAATGGACTCTTCCTGTTATGGGTGCTATAAAGACATGCTAGCTTTTGTATTGAATCACAACTGCCCTCCTTTACCTACCTTTATTTTACTTTTTGAGTTGGCTGGAAGTGACCACACACATACTTACATAGAATAATCACACCAGTACATATCAGCGTGTACACTGATATGCGTGATCAGCGTGTACACCAGAGACATGAAGTGTATTCCTTACACTTCATGTCTCTGGTTCTCTGATCCCAGATGGGAACAGTTTGTGGGTAAAAGGTAATAGGAGTAAACCCCCCCAAGT
The DNA here is from genome assembly GCA_004024765.1 of Zapus hudsonius. NCBI lineage: Eukaryota > Metazoa > Chordata > Mammalia > Rodentia > Dipodidae > Zapus > Zapus hudsonius. Next base: position 14,847 of record PVHP010012095.1, read on the forward strand.
TCCTCCTTGGACTCTGAGGACCAGGATTAGATGATGTATTATTTGGCTTCTAGATTACTCCAGCCTTTTAGTGGGTGATGTCTGCAATAAGGTCTTTGTTCCAAGCCCTCCTTTACTCGTTTAACATAAAGAGGTTTGTTTTCAGATCCCCCAACAGAACAGAGAACACATCAGTGAATACTAAAGGGGATTCTGCTTTTTGCCTATGGTCTGTTACCATGGGCAACAAACACTCTACATAGAGTTTATGTGTTATAGAAAGCACTAAAGTCTCTTTAAAACTTAGTTTAGTGCAAACAGTTTGGAGATGTCACCTGCCTTTGCCAGTCATTTCTTGTGCAAATTTCAGTCACTTCATTTCGCCAAGATGACATATGTCATCTGCTGGCAGAAAGTCCATGTAATGTAATACATGTAGTAGAGCCCTGCTCCTTTTAGAGTTCCAAATATAGTCCATTTTGATACTCTTTTGTAGGGCCTTCTCTAGTTAGGAGGATATAGATTCACTACCTATGGAACAGGCTTATCATCACCAAAATTTTTTGACAACCTTCTGATGGCCAACCACTCTGGATTCTTGGAATTTTGTTCTCCTGAAATTCTAATGGAGTTATTTCCATTTTTTCAATTGGTGCATTTTATGATCTGATGGGGAAAGTGGATTGCTATAGTCAAAATGCTGGCATTGAGGAAAGGGTTCTCTGGTTTTAAAGTTTAAGGGTTAGTTGTTTGGAACGTGAAGGACATGAAGACCAGACATGGAAACACTTGGGTTTTCCATTCATATTGCAATCTTTCTGGATTTGATCAGTGATACCCAAAGAAGCACCAGATCCCCATTGCATTAGCTCAGCAGTATAAAAAACAGGCCCTGAAACGATCTCAAGAATAGGGTTGCCACACTAATGGAGGAAACGTGATCAAAAGCAACTATAGTATCAAAAAAATTATCATTGGAACAATGAATTGTGACTAATTAGACTTTGAATAGGAAATCAAGTGAAAATTATGAAGACTCAATTTTCCATAGAGCTGACAGTCTGACCTTTTTAAGAGTTGGAAACAAAATTATTTTTAATTAACACTACTAATCATTTCCCATCATGCTGAATGTAATTGGCTCTGTTTATGGGAAGGTGTTATGGGGGTCAGTGGGTACTCCCTGTTCAATGGTTAGTTACAGCTAGCACACTTAACCACAGGAGTTTGCCAGGCATGTACTGATCTGGCTTGGAAATCTCTTAGGAATTCTCAGAGGAGAAGCTTGTAATCATTTGCATATTTGCCTTGCCCCTCTTTTTCTTCCCTCCTTTCCCTCCTTCTTTTCATTCTTCCCTCGTTTTCTGTGAGAAATAGCTGGGATCTCTGTTTGGCTCTTTTGTCTGATCCTCCAAGTCCTGGAGTTATGTACACAAATAATACGTTCTTCTATTCTTATATCCATGCAGTCAAGATCATCCACCCAAACAGTGATAGCAGAGCAATAGGAAGGGATGTCGTGGACACATGATCAAAGCATGTTTCTTCTGTGCATGGTGGTACACACTGACATTCCAGCCATGGTGAGGCTCAGACAGAGTTTTCAGGCCAACTTGGGATACATTGCAAGAGTTTGTTGCAACAGAAATCAGAACAAACAAACCCACAAACAAAATCCTACATGATTCTGACACATATCCTTCTATTCCTGCTCCTAGGAAAGATTTCTTCCCAGGATAAGGGTATTCACAGCCGTCTTCTCTGTATATTACCCTTGTTTCTCCCTTGCTAAACTTGGAACTCTATAACAGTGACTGTAACTTCTTCCTTCTGATCTTGTGTCTTTTGATTTTCTTGCTTCATTTAAATGCCCTTTATTAATTACATGAGCAAAATTGAAATGTATGTCTTGATCAAGTCTTTAAAAACTTCAGGTAAGTCAATTTTCATTTATCCACAGAAGAAAGTTCTCCTCGGCCATTTGTTCAACTCATATATCCTTCTGAGCAGAAGAAACATTCAATTTTATTTGGTGCATATTTTTTCATAGATTTTTCTATGAAAATATAAAATATATTAAATTTGTTTTAAAATATAGATATTTTAAAATATAATTAATTTTAAAATACTCTGAATTATATTTTAATTGTAACGTAACCTAAATGCACAATGGTTTTTATAAAGATTCTGTGGGCATATGACTGGCTTCTTTCTACAAAATATGACCAGAGGTAAAATGTTAAGACAATAATGAGTAATTCCTATGAAAACTGAAGTAATGTTTGCAAATCAAAACCTACATTATGGCTTTGGTCAAGTGTGAACTAAAAGTTGGTTGCTATGATTTGAAGGAGATTTGATAGAGATTATTAATTTTCCAGAGAGGTGTATTTCTAGACTAGAAGAGAGGTTTTCCTGGTCATGCTGGCTGGCCTTTGGGGTATCATGGCATCTTTGGCCATAAAAAGAGCACCATCATGGGCCAGGGGAAAGAAAGAATGCTTTAATGTACAAATAAAAGTGGAGAATCCAAAGAGATGAGTAAAATCAGGAGAATGAAAGCATTACAAGGACTTTCAGGAGCAAAGAGAGGTTGGTGCTTTTGTTTCATAAGACACAGGTGCATCCTGTCCAATAGAGAGGGTGTCACATGATGACAGGAGGCTCTGCAGGGAAGGCAGTGGGTGTAATGATGTGGCAGATTGGGCATGCCACTTCAGAAAGCCAACCAAATGATCTTTCATCTACTTGTGCCTTTTCAGAATGGTTTGTCTCAGTAGGGAAAGTAAGGTGGTAGTTTAATAAGTTCTTGACCAGACTGTTGAAAGTCAAACATTCCCTCTTTTTTGTTTTGTAAAAATAAAACAAACAAACATTTTCGGACTAGGGGCATGTCTCAGTGGATAAAGTAGGTGCCATGCCAACATGAGTACTTGAGTTAGGGTCCCCTGAACCCAGGTAAACACTGTCAGCATCTGTAATCCTACCATGCCTAGTCAAAGTGGGAGGCAGAAGCAGGAGAAACTCTGAGAAGCTCAGGGGCCATCTAGCCAGGCAAACAGATGAAAGATTCTGATCCAGACCAGGTGGAAATCAAGGACTGACACCTGAGTTTTTCCTGCAAGTGTTATGGCATGGGCACACAGACACTCACACATGTGAACATGCCTCCACCCACACCACACACCAAAAAATAAAAATAAATCAGAATTTCAGACACCAACAAGACCCAACACAAGCCAGGACAAAGGTCTAGAGACACATAAGATCTCAACAGTAAAGCAGACTTAAAACTCACCCACCGTGACTCAGGGAACTGAGTGGTATAGGGGCAGAAAGATTGTAAGAGCCATGGTGGGGGAGAATATCCAGAGATTTTGCCCCCAGCAGCAACACACAAAGAGTGAAGAAAAAAAAAAAAACAGAAAAAACTGGCTACCTCTGGTGCAGTTCATAACTCCCTACCATGTGGACAGTTCTAGTATGTGCACTGAGGAAGGAGCCCAGTGGATAGGGGACAGAGAGGAGGGAAATGGGGACACCTTCACAAAATTTGATCATACAATGTATATACTTATTCATAATATATTAATGAAAAATAAATCAGAATTTCCTTTTTTTGGTACTGAATGTCAGTTATTTTTGTGGTTTCTTAGCCAGGAATAAAATGGTGAAGTAGCAAGGGAGTTAGCTATGGACGGGGCCCACAGCAACATGGATGCCTCTGGACCTTCTCTGACAAGATTTGAACCCACATCTGATCCAATCTCTTCCAAGATGTCTACAAGCATCAACTCCAAGGACAGCTTTCTTCTTCTTTCTCAAAATTTCCCCAAATGTAGCACACCTGTGAGCTGGCCCTTTCTGAATCAGCGTCTTGAGCCAACCCGCCAATAAGGTCTCCCTTACACACCTGAGTCTAATGCTGAGGCTTATTCTATTTGGCTATTTGATGTATTTAAATAGGTCTGAGCTCCATATGTGAGCCCTCTCCGCACCTTACCATTCTGATAGCTCTTTCCTGCCCTATTCGAGGGGGATCTATTTGTTCTCTCCCCCCTCATTGATTTTTGCCTAAGCACTTTCCTGCTTTGTTCTGACCACTTTTCTTCTTGCTTCCCATGTTTATGAGGCCCTTTCCCAGAGGGTTTCCCTGGAGAGGGATCTTTCTTTTGTGAGGGAGATTTTCTCCACCTCCTCTTCCTCTTCTCAATCAGGCAGGAAAGAGGGGATTTCTCTTGATTTGGGCTTTCCTGCTTTGATGTCTTCCTAACTCCTTAAAATAAATCTCATCATTCAAAATTTACCCTTCTCTGAGTCCATGTTTTCAATTCTTTGATAACTTGAACAAGGACTCAAAGTTGGGGTTCATGGATTTTTATGGAGCTCTATCTAATCCCTCCCAACATCCAGCACTACATCATAAGGATTCTGAGGAGTCCTATTTAAAACATGAATACCTTCTTTTTCTGCTCTGACAAGATTTCCTTTCATGAGTTAAGCTAAAGCCTGGGGTCACATGCTAGCTAAAGATTTGTTGAAGATGTGTGAACTCCACAGTGTAGAAGCTGGGACTCCGCCTCCACTGGATCCGTGTTCTTTATCACATGATTTTCCCCAGACTTCCTGTCTCAGTCTCAAGCTGCCCTAAAGATAATCGTGTGTGTGTGTGTGTGTGTGTGTGTGTGTGTGTGTGTGTGTGTGTGTGTGTGTGTGTGTGTATGTGCATGTGTGTGTGTGTGTGCGTTCTTAATTGCAATTTCTTTCCAGCTGGAATCCAGCCTTCCCTTTCATTTGCTAAGAAACATCCACAAATACGTTGCAGGGGATGTGCTAATTAATGGATGTCCAAACATCTGGGGAGACACAAGGAAATTTGGAGTGAACACACCATAAACAAATATGGAGAGGGCGGACAGTTTGCACACATCAAGGAGACTGCATGGAGGGATGCAATGTATACTCACTGTGCACCTGTTTATTAGCACAGTTTTGTTTGGAAGGGAAGACAATTTTGTCTCACTCTGTGTGTTCTGAAGTAATTCCTGATTCTATAAACTGGGCCATTGTAGACAGAGGACAGAGTGGAGGGTCTCTTGAGGAAGGGAGGGGCGATGATTCTGTTGGCAGTTCCTCGAACATCCTTGTGTGCACATTTCTGCACACATGTGGATGAATATGTGCTTTTACCTTCCAGCTACTCTGAAGTTGGTTTCTTATTGCTTATTCTCCTTCCCCGAAGAAGCTCCCTGTTCCCACCACCAGCAGGTCTACACAAGCAATAATACTAAAAATAAGAACATTTAGTGAGTCTTGCTGAGTAATAGTCCATCTCCTAAGTATTTAATGAGCCTTATTCACACCTCCCTCCAAAGTGAGCTACTCTTTGCATTTTATAGAGGATGAGGCTAAAGGAAGGCTAGGAAATTGAAGGGACACGGCCAACACCACCCAGTGATTTGTAGCATAGCCACTGCTCAGAGTTCTTGCCTCGAGCTTGACTGACAACTAACCACTAGTCTCACTTTTCATCAAGGATGTTTTCTGGCACTGGACTTTATTTCTTGTTTTGACTTTGATATTTTTTCATGTATAAATTTTTGGTAACATGTGTTCTATATAGTTCTAAACTCTCGGGTTTCTCTTGCTGATTCCAGTTGATATGTATCACAATGATTCTCCCCATCCTGGGGTATCTTAGCCATGTCTCTGCACTAATGAATCTTCATAGTGGAGACCAAGTTCTGTCTCCTGAGCATGTACGGTGCCTCTCTGCATCCTAGCAGGAAGGACAAACCCTGCCTCTTCTACTTTTATCTACATCTTTCATTCATCTCAGAGCTAAGCCACACCAAAGATGTACATGTTTGGTCACCTCTGACTGACTTGGAAAATATATTACCTTTAGGCTATTCAATGGTTAGTGTCCTTTGCTGCCACAAGTTCTACATTCAGGTATCTGAGCAGATGAGCAGGACGATGGTCCCCTGATTCTGGTGGAGGGCAGAATTTCGTCCTATATGTGACGAAACTTCTAGATCCTAGCCTTTCTTTGTGGCTGAGAATTTCCCAGTTATTCCCTTTTTTCTCTTCTTTCTCCTCTGGACCATCTCAGTGTGAGGGCCCTTTTGGATATTTCGATGCTACTAATCCATTTGGTCAGATAACCTTAATTTGATCTATTTTTAGCAACTCCTGAGTAAGCAACCCTAGTCTTGATCTTGTCCTAGAAACCAAATTGGAAGCAAATATGCAACTGCCTGCTCTCCTTTCACCCTTCACCTTCCTGAAAATGATGACTCAATGTCAAAGTGGTTGATAGAGTATCACCTTCAATTAATGTAAGTTCATCATATGTTTGCCAAGGCATCAGGTAGACAAGGTTAATTCAAAAGGTCGTAAGTACTTGAATGGAGAAGGAACTGGATGTACCCAGGTCATAGCAGCTGGGAGGGAGGGATGGGATGTTTTACTACTGCGTTGTAAAACCAATGAGTTCTTTTTCACAGATTTATGGCACGAAGATAGATGGGATAGCACCCAGCTCACATTCACATGAAGTCTCCCTGATTGTGGTTAATACTGCATCTGGAAAAGGAAGGGTCCATTTACCTCTCCCCAATGCATCGAGGTCCTCATGGAGATTATGTGTGTGTGTGTGTGTGTGTGTGTGTGTGTGTGTGTGTGTGTGTGTGTGTGTATCCTTCAGGAACAGACACCAGATTTAACCGTACACATAGTCAAACCACTCCATCCAAATGCTAGAGAAAGCCCCTCAGAGCAGTGTCCTTTATGGTCATATTTATTATGTATTCCTACCACTGAGAAGAATGCCCAACACATAAGAGGTACTTGGTAATAGCTGGAAATAAATCATAAAATTAACATTCTTTTCCAGTATCCATTATTTTGCTTTAGTTAAATCCAATTAATAATAGAACTAAGTAGATAGTTAAATTTGGAAATAAAATGTAGAACCTAAAATTGCTTCATTCAAATAAGTATTAATTAGTACAATAGCAATTAACTCTTCAATTTTTATATATAATTACATGTAAATTTAGTCTTCATGTAAACCCTATAAGATAACACTAGTTTTGTTTCCATCAGTAGATAGATAGTGAGACATTTGAAGTCTATGGAAATTGAATGAAGTCATGTAGCTAAAGAAAATTACGCAGGCCAAGTAATCTGCATTGTGCAGCTCAGGAAAGAAATTGAGAGTGTGATGATTTAAGACTAGAGTGACAGGCTGGGGAGATGGCTCAGCTTTAAAGGCACTTGCTTACAAATCCTTCTGAGCCAACTTCAATTTCTCAGATACTATATGTGACATTCACTTGCAGGAGCTAAAGACCTTCCTTAGTGCATGTGTACACACACACACACACACACACACACACAAATAAATAAATATATTTTTAAAAAAGACTAGAGTGGTACCAGTTTGCAGTGTCATGGGTGGGGACAGAGTGAAAGATTAATAGTTACTCATGTATCTCTAAGACAACATTCCAGAAGGAAAAGTGCCAAATTCAGATACTTTTTTGTATTAGAGTGAATGAATAGGCATATTCTGGACCTCAGATCAGCCAAGTAAGGAACAGGTGCATTCCATCCCTCCCTCCCAGCTGCTATGGCCTGGACAAATCAAGTTCCTTCTCCACTCAAGTGCTTACCACCTTTTGGATTAACCTTGTCTGCCTGATGCCTTGGCAAACATATGATGAACTTACATTAGTTGAAGGTGATACTCTATCAACCACTTTGACATTGAGTCATTATTTTTAGGAAGTCAGAGGGTTTGACATTGTGGTATCATGGGGCACTCCCAGAAATTTGAACAATTTTGAAATAATGTCACTCAAAAGCTAAAAGTGTTGTGAATAAAGAATGAAAAAAGCCAATCTAAAAACAAAACAAAACAAAAAGTTGAGCACAGTTAAACCGCTTATCTTGCAGGTTTACTGCAAGGACATTGTCTAGCTGTCTAAATATCCCTGTTCTTATTTGTAAAAATAAATGCCTTATCTTTAGGCATCTTAAAGCTCTTCTTCTATTACACACTTTCTGCCCTATATGAATCTCAAAATATTGCTCACAACCACTGTCCTCTTTGCAAAGCAAGACCACATGAGAAGACATGTTTGACAGAGACTGAAAATGAGATGCTGCCCATATAACAAGAGATCACAGGAGGCAGAAAATGAGCCGTGCTGAAATGTGTTGCTTTTCTCTAAAGTTGTTATAATTACATGACAATGAAGATAAGAGACACAATTCCTTTGAAATGATTGCCCTTTCTTTTATTAAAAGTACAGACTTAAAGAATTTCTACAGAGAGTACAGAGTTCAATTAGACCTCACACTCATTTTCTCCTGTTATTTATATCTTACAGGTATTGAAACTGTTTGAATAAGTTATTATTGAAGATGTATTTTATTATTATTCTTTCAATTTCTCATTAATGTCCTCATTATCCAAATACTCCAAAACACTACACGATATGTGGTATTTTAAAATTAAATTTAATTGTATTGGCATACATTCAGAGTATTGGTTTTCATAAGGGCATTTTCATATAAACATAAAACATGGGGCTGCAGTGTGATGTTCAATGCTTTCAAGTCTGCCACCCTGAATTGGATTCCCCAGCACTGGTGTGAAGCTGGCTGCAAAGTGGTACATTCATCGGCAATCCCAGTGCACCCATGGGAATGGAAGGTGGAGTCAGGAGAATTTGGAAGCTCATAGGTCAACAAGTAAACAGTAGACAAAACAACCAGGGAGAACCTGTCTCGAGCAAGGTGGAAGCAAAGGACAACATTCCAAGGTTGTCCTCAGACCTCCCCGTGTGTGCTCTGGCATGCACACATCCATACTCATACACACACATCATACACATTCAAGTACACATAAAGAAACACACATAAGAAAACAAACAAAAACTCCACATGCTTTGTCCCTGCTCTCCTCCTACCCATCTACCCTCTTTTTAAACTCCTTATTCATCAGTTTGCATTCTTCCATTGGAGAAAGCATTGCCTCCACCTCCATTTGATCCATACACGTGTAATTCTTTGTATCTACATAAAATCTAAAACAAATGAAAGACAACATGTGATACTTGTCTTTCTGAATCTAACTTAATTTTCTTCACCTGATTGATCTCCATCTGCATCCATTTTGCTGCCAATGACATAATTTCATTCTTTTCATGTGTGAATAAAATTTTATTATTTTCATTTATTTGTTTTCAAGCAGAGAGGTGCAGACACATAGAGAGAGAGATACCATAGTTTCTTGACCCATTCCTCTGTTGTTGAATACCGAAGTTGGTTCCATATCTTAGCTATCACGAATAGTGCTACAATAAACATTGATATGCAATTATATCTGTAATACATTGATGTAGAATCCTTTGGTAAAAACAAAGAGAGAAAATTAAAACTACATTTGGGGCTGGAGAGGTGACTCAGTGTTCATGGTGCTTGTCTACAAAGCCTAATGATCCAGGTACCCACTTAAAGGCAGATACACAAAGTGGTGCATGCATTTGGAGTTCGTTTGTAGTGGCTAGAGGTCCTGGCACATAATTCTCTCTCTCTCTCTCTCTCTCTCTCTCTCTCTCTCTCTCTCTCTCTCTCTCTCTCTCTCTTTCTCTCTCTCTTTCTCTCACTGTGTGTGTTCCTCTCTATGTCACTCTCTATCTTTGTGTCCATATCTCCTCTCTGCTTGCAAATAAATAAATAAATAAACTGCATTTGGATTTCATCTCATTCCAGTTAATATGTCAATCATTAAGAAAACAAATGACAGCAAATAATGCTGTTAATGACCTTCTCTGCCTTCAAGATTGTTGGTCAACTATTTTGTAGAATGACCCTCAATTGGATTTTGTGTGATTTTATTTTGTTTTTCATTAGCAGTTTGGGACAGAACTCACAGAAGCAAGTGTTGTTTCCATCACTTCATTGCTTATGTTAACTTTGATCCTCTGGTTTGAGGCCATATTTATGAGTTGATTCCATTATTTTCATCTCATTTTCTATTTTGTATTGTTCGGATAAAAGTCAGTCTCTGCTGTCCACACTTAAAATGTGGACAGTTGCATTCTATACTGTATATATATATGATATAAACCAAGTGGAATTCTTTACAACGTGACTTCTTTATCCTCACTATTTATTCAATCATTTACTTGCATAGTATTAACTCCTGATGATTGACTTTATACTTTTGGGTCTCATCCAGCTCTTTCTTTATTTTACTGCTCAAATGATTCCAGTCATGGGCCTTCAGAGTTCTGCCAGCTGATTATTGGATCCTTCAGACATATTCTCCTCACTGCGAGGTATCCTGCTTTGTCTTTTTGTTTAGTACTTTGTTAATCTCTGGCCCTGAAATATACTTCAGGCTCAATAATCATGTTTTCTCTCCTGGTCCAAGAGTCAGCATTTTTTCCAAGGAGTTCAGGTTTCTTTACTGAAGAACGATCTTAGATACCATGATCTGAGTTATAACTGCCTTCTTTGCTAGTTGTCTAGGGTCTCTTACCTGGCATGAAGAAATGGATGTGCTTATCAGCTAGTAAGCAGACATGCCTGTGTAAATATTTCCATATGTAGTCATATATTCCCATGTAAAGCTAAACATAATTCTTACGATGTCCCCAAATCTTATCTTTACATGGATCATCTTGTCTCTTCCCCATATTTCTCCATAGATTTCACTCCACCATGGCTCCCACCCTTCACTATCCATTTACTTATTTCTTAAATCTCAATATATATGCATACCAGTGTAGGAATTATCAATATGTAACTAACAACTTTATCAAACTACTGTGCTTTGGAACAAGATTTTTAATCTTGAAACTCACAAATTCCACTCATTTTTAAAGTCATTTATATAAATTATTATTCTCCTATCCATTCAGAGAGGTTTTTCATATATTTAGAATAGCATTTAAGTAATGTGAGTGATATCCTCTATTCCATTTTGATATTCTCAGCCAGCTAAATAATTTCAAAATTCACATGCTTTTAGGGTTGTTCTTTCCGGTAAGGCTTGATGGGTCTTGAGAAACACTCAATGTCTTCTGGGCACATTTACCTGATGACAGTTTTATCAAGTCAATCCCCACTGAGTTACACTCCTTCAGCTCTAACCCCAAGTCCTGACCTCTACTGAGCTGTGTACTATCTTTACAATTGAGCACTTTCTAGTATGTCTATGATCAGAATTATACAATATATGTCTTCTTCAGCCTGCTCTCTTTAATCTCAAAATATGCACATATGATTTGTCCTTGTCATTTCATGTCTCAATCGTTCTTTCATTTTCTATCACTGAATAGTATTATATTTTATGTCTGTACCACATTTTATGTATTCATTAATCTATTAAAGAATATCTGGGTTTCTTCTAGTTCTTTCAATCATGAATACATTTTCTTTTTAAAAAATATTTTCTTTATTTATTTGAGAGAGAGAGAAAAAGAGAGAGAGAGAGAGAGAGAGAGAGAGAGAGAGAGAGAGAGAGAGAGAGAGAGAGAGAGAGAGAGAGAGAGAGCACGCATGGGCATGCCAGAGCCTCTGGCCACTGCAAATGAACTCCAGACACATTCACCCTCTTGTGCATCCGGCTTTACATGGGCACTGGGGAATAGAACTCAGGTCCTTCTGCATTGCAGGCAAGCACTTTAACCACTAAGCCATCTTTTCAGCCCTCAATTATGAATACATTTTCTATGAACATTCACATACAGATTTTTTTGCCTCAGGGTAAGTTTTCAAACCAGTTGGATAGTATCTGAAGATGCAATGTTAAGATGATGTTTAGCTCTTTCAGAAACTGTTAAACCATCTTCTAAGGTGACTCTAATATTTTGTAATCTAATCAGCACTGTGGCAAAGGTGATTTGTATCCTGATCAATATTAGCTTTGGTAAATTTTGGGGTCTTATTGTAATAAATATTACTGACATCTCATAATTGTTTTAACTCACAATTCCCTAAAACAAATGACATAATGCATTTTACATGCAGATTTACAATCTGTGTATCTCCTTTGGCAAGATATTTGTGTATGAATTTTGGGCCATATTTAATCAAGTTTTGTTGTATTATTATGGTTGAATTTTAAGAGTTTTTTGCATATTTTGAAATAAATCAGATAAATGTCTTGAATATTTTTCCTTTCTGACTTTCTTTTTAACAAGGTCTTCCACAAAGCACAATTTTATCATTTTATTGTAATAGAAATTTAGCAATGTTTCCTTCATGACTGTTTGCTATTGGTATAGTATATAAAGTTAACCATTAGATTCAATGTAATTTATATTTTCTCCATGAAACATCTCCTCATTTTATAATTTTTCACTGTAAAGTTAGTTCTATAACCTATCTGGAATTAATTTTTGAGAAAGGTATGCCTTTAGATCACTTTTTACATTAGATTTCCAGCTGTTCCAGACCTACTTAACAATAGAAATTAAAACTGAATTTCTTCATTTAATTTATTTCAGTAGTTTGTCAAAAATCAGATGAACTTATTTGTATGGGTCTAATATTTGGAGTTACAAATGTTTGTACCATGTACAGATATTTACATGGGTTCTGGGGAGTCAAACTGGATGGTATCCATCCCACAAAGCCTCTCTGCTTAAGTGGCAAGTGCTCTAGCCCTGTGCTATCTCACCAGCCCATAATCCCTTACCTTTAAATTGGGATTTGCTGAGGTTCTCAGCACTCAGGCAGAGGGTGGCCAGTTTCTCAGCCGGAATGTTACACAAACTATATCTAACTGACTTCCAATGCATATACCTCTGGAAATAGGAGTAACTTAGGAAAGGAAAGGGGCTTAATTTGGTTGACAATTCCAGAGGGCAGAGTTCTTATTGGAGGAGAAAGCATGGCAGAAAGCTGGAGTCACATCATGATATCATCTGGAGAGAGAGAGAGAGAAACAGAGAGACAGAGAGAGACAGAGAGAGAGACAGAGAGAGAGATCTAGACTATAGAAAAAGTGATACAGCAAGGCTGCCAGCAAAGCTCTACCTCCTAAAGGTTCCAAGACCTTCCAAAACTGCATCACCAAGTGGGGATTCAGTGTTCAAACACATGAGTCTATAGGGGACATTTTACATTCAAATCATCACCATTTATTTGAACGTATCTTCCTAAAAGCCTTTGTTGGACATTTAAACCTCAATACAACTGTGTTGAAGATGAGCTCCTTCACAGGTGGTTAGGCCATACGGGCACTGCTCTCATGGGTGGATCTAGGCTGTTATGAAAAAAACTTGGTTTAATATAAAAGACCATATTTATCCGATTTTCTCTCATGTTTCCCTTACTTCTTCCAAATGTTACATAGTATGAATTATCTGACCAGATGCAAGTCTTTAATGCTTGTAATTCTTATTCTCCAAAACTGTAAGAAATTAATGTCCCTTCTTTATAATTAACCCAGTTTCAGTTGTGATGCTATAGAAATACAAAATATACTAAGACAATCTCCCTACAAATTTGACATGATTTTGGGTTTCAGCTTTTCCAAATAAAATTTATTGATTTTATAGCAAGTTCTAGGCAAGATTAGCCTACATTGTGAGACAATGTCTTAAAAAAGGAAGAGATAAAGAAGAGAAAATGAAGGAAGATAAGATGCCAGAGAAGTCTAAACTGGATCTTTAACAACAGACCCACCAAGGCTCAGGGACCATTGTGGAAGAGGGGGCTGGAAGATTATAAGAACAACAGAGTGTACCACCCGACAGCAGGCCAAAAGATGAGATCATGGCAAGAGATGAGCCACCACAGTCATATTGTGGAGGATCCATATGAAACCCTGCAGAGAAGGACAAGAGACCCATAGCCACAGCCATTCAACCAACTCTGGATAAGCCAAATGTGTTTTTGTTTTTCAGGATGCAACGAGAGAGCTGTGGCCCATCTAACCCTACCAACCAACCGTAGGCTGATGGCTGAAATCCTTGCAAAAGAGGAGCCACCACAGTCATATCGTGGAGGATCCATAGGGAACCCAGCAGACAATGACAGATGAACAAGGGACCTATAACCACAGTCATTCAATCAACACAGGATAGGCCATTAAGACAGAAACCAAGGATTTTCGACACAAGGACCCCTAAGCTCGCAACATTAAAGCAGCCTTATTACTCACCCACCACGACTCAGGGAACTGAGCCGAAGAGGGGGCGGAAAGATTGTGAGAGCGTGGTGGGGGAGACGGTTCAGAGGCATGGAACCCATCAGTAACAACACACTTGGGCCAGGAAGACCGGGCTGAGTACTAGGATATCCAGGATCCCTTGCCACAAGGACTAATACAGACAGCCCACGGAGGAGGATATACAACTGATCAGGGATGGGGAGGGGGGGAATTGGGGAATTCGGGATAACAACACATTGTTTGCCCACTAAATAATGTAACTCATTATGGACAATAAATATATATTAAAAAAAAGAACCACAGGGTGGGTAGAAATATCCTGTGGCATATCCTGGACCCCCAAGAGGCTGAGTGAGACCACAATTACTCAACAGTGAGTACTAATAAGCACACTGAGGAGAGCCCTCTGGGACTGCGGGACAAGGGACAGGGAATATAAGCCTACAACTTTGAAAATAAATAAAATAATGACACCCAAAAGAAGGAAGATAAATAAAAGAGCTTCCAATTTTATCTCTTATGCATAAATATCTTGGAAGTCAGCAACCCATTCTTAAAAGAAATTGAGAAAACTGAAAACTAATGACTTGGACTCCCCAGAGAAGGAAATTTACACAGCTGACTTATAGGCTAAAATTGAAAGAATCAGATAAATTTTTAGAATGACAGCTGAGATCTGCTTACAGACAGAAGAAACCATTATAGACCTGAAATGGTGAAACACTTAACCAATAATTTTCATGGGTTCCCGGTATGTAAGAATAAACTAGAGAAAACATAAGAATGAACACCCCTCTGGTGCTCCAGTCTTAGGAATGTCCCTCACTACTAAGAGATTTAACTCCAGCTAAAGAGAGTTCTTCACATCCTGGAGATCTGAGTTCTATCATCTCCAGGCACTCATAGGAAGAGAGAATTCTTATAAAGTAGGATCTCAGTCTTACCTGTCATAAAAGTTTACTCTTGAGGAAGAAAGATTGTTACCAGAGACTGCCTGTTCCAGAGAAAAGAAGGAAGGCTTTCCTTGTCACTCCCATCCATCCCCTTTTCCCAGCCTGCCTCTCACCCAAGTGGAACCCACAACTCTAAAAGAAGAAACACATCTGAGCTAAGCTCATAAACCAGAGAAGACTTAATAAAAGACTAAGATTTAAATAAAATTTTATAAAAGACTTTTACTTTTGTTCAACTTAACACCATGTCAACATGACCCCAGTACAATAATAGTTTTACAGGTGACACCTGAAATAACCACACAAAATAGACCTTCTCTGAGGAGTTCTCAAGGATACTAAAAGCAAGAAAAGAGAAAATCTAAGACAGAGGAAGAATTTGTGAGAGCTGACTCCCATAACAAGAAACATCAAATAAAGCTACCTTGTTAAATTCAAATAAAATCTCAAATGTAAGACCTACTTAATGACAATTACTTCTACCAACTCTACTCCATCAAGTTTTAAGCAGAATAACCATGCTAAAAGGATTAGTTTGAAAACATCAGAAGTAGACTCAGGTGTGGGAATTATAAGATAAGAAATCTAAAATAACTATAATTATATGTTAATGGACCTAAAGGAAACAATACTACATACAGATGTATAAAATAAGCAAAGAAATTTACAAAATATAAAAAATAAGGAAAAGTCAAAATAAAATAGCTTTTATTAAATGATTTTAATGTACTCATCAGCAGATTAGTCATAGTTCTGCCAAGAATCATTGAACATAGGTCCATAAAAATTCTGCAACCTAAATGGAATATAAAAAATAACTTGAGACAAAAAAGCATTCAACAATTAAAGGATGGCTTTAAAAGCTGAAAACCACATATAATTATAATAAGAGGAGACAATAGAACAGAGTAGAGAAAATGTTTGGACTAGTATAGTGGAAACCTTTCCAAAATTTATAGAGTTGCCAAATCAGTAAATGATGCTTGAAAATTAAATAAGACAAAGCAGAATAAATACAACCATGCATATTTTACTTAAACTTTAGAAACTAAATAAATAATCTTGAAAGTAGGTGAAGGTTACTTAATGATATAGGGACTTCTCAAAAGAAACAAGACAAGTAGAAAAGAATGGGGCAAAAATATTTAAAATATTGAAAAATAGTATCTATTGATGTAAGTTAATAGAGGCAGTGAAATTATTTCTTCAAATTTAAAGGAAATAAAATACATTCTGAACCAAGAAGTGGTGACCTTCATTGTCAGCAGACTTGTCCTGCAAGGTAGATTAAAGAATTTAATTTTAGTAAGAAGGAAATGAGATAGACCAGACATTAAAAAGTACCTAAAGACCTCTCCCCCCACATGGCAATCGAGTAGAAAGACTGCTAGATTTCCAGACCTTAGGAATGTAAGGCCTATCTGGGCAGGCTCCAGACTTTTTCTCTCATGAATCTCTTTCTGGTAAGGGGAGCCTTCCGTTACCTTTTCTTGGGCTGATTATTTAGCTACATAATATAAGTTTTGTTAACTCTCTGACATGTGTTCTCCCCACACTGGTGGCTGGAGAACTCTGTAACTTCCCACATGGTGACTGGGAGATTTCTCCATCCAACTCCCCCTTTCTTAATTTACTAAATTAGAATAAATGTGTAATTAAAATTTTAAAAAAGTACCTAAAGATAATCGTGGTGTCAGAGAAGTAATAAATGAAAAAGTAAAAGTAAGGATAATTATTTAAAATAATAGCAATAAGTACTGGGGTAAATGCTTAGTGGTAGGGGAACTTGGCATGTTTGAGTCCCTGATTCAATGTTCAGCACCTCAAAAAGGTATTAGCAACAACTATAACACAGAGATAAATGAAAAGAACTGTTTCCCACCAGAACTTCCTACTAGGACCATATTGCTGAAGACACCACAAGCTGCAGTTGCAGGACATCAAAGCGGAAGCCATTCTCTGCTGGCTAGCTAGCCGTCATCCTACTGGAAAGTACTGTGAGAACTGCTGGGAGATTCAAACAGTCACTCTTTCAAACTACAACATCAGCCAGGCGAAATGTTCCCACCCAATCATGAGTTGTCTGATTGGATATGAGTCCCACTCAATTAGATGGGAATTCATGACTGATATAGAAAGCCAAGCAAAAAGCCTATGGTTTGGAAGTTCATAGATCCTAAAGGGAATTTCCACTTTTTGTGTTTGTTTGTTTTGGCTAAATGGAGAGGTTATGCCTATCAAAAAGCTTTCTAAATGTATATGTTTATCTCCTTTGATCAATTTTGGTCACTCTTGGTTAGAGAATCTGCTGTTACAAGTGGCAGCAAACACTTAGAGAACCAAGGCTCCTCAAAATGTCAGGTGCCTAGCACTGATGAGTCATCTATATCACACCCTCCAGGGTCAGGAACCATTACAGAGGAACTGGTGGATTAAATATGGGTCCTGCTCTCACTGCTAGCCAAAGAATTTTCTCCATAGAAATGGAGGCAGACACTGAGGATATTCAAAACTCATCAAAGCAGAAACTAAGAGGCAGCCAAGAGCTCTGAGCTGCCAAGGGAAATTGGCCAATGATATTTGGAGAAAGCAGAGGGCATTAATATACACCACCCAATGGTATGAGAAAGCTGAGGATACTGCTATATGACAGAAACAAGCAAGCCAAGAAGTGCTTATCTGTGTAATAGTGGTGTTTATCCTAGGTGGGTAATCAATGGCTCCCTGATTGGTTCTGCTCAGTGGCAAGAAACCCTTAGCTGGAACTGGGATCCAAGGCAAATTCTTATGGAGACCAAGACCCTGGACTCCAAAGGGGAAACCCCTTTAATCAGGGGTCTATAGACAGGCTATACCTACTAGAATCTTACTAAATCAACAATGTTTGTCTCATTTAACCTATACTGATTTCACTCTCCATTGGAGATTCTGTTTGTATTTTTCAGAAGATAGTGAGAGCCATAGTGGAGGAGAATTTCCAGAGACATGGCCCCTCTCAATAACAACAAACAAAGGGGGAGTGGAACCGGGTTAACTCCTAGGCTATCCATAACCCCCTACACCGTGGACTGATCCAATCTGGCCATGTAGGAGGATACCCAGCTGATTGGGGATGGGAGGAGGGAAATCGGTGAATTGGGGACACCAACTCATTATTTTCTCATTCAGTGTATCTAATTATGGATAATAAAGATATAATTTTTTTAAAAAGAAAGCATATGGAACCATTAAAAGGCCATGGGTAGACAAACAATCGTAGCAGAAAGAACACATTACCTGACTTCATACAAAACTGTTAGAACCATGCTGTGGTGAGAAAGACGGCATGGCCCTGGCACAAAAAAACATGTGCAGAACAAAATGACACAATAGAAAGCTGGATAGCTGTTTCAGAGGTTAAGGAACTTGCCTGCAAAACCTAATGACCCAAGTTTGATTCCCCAGTACCCATGAAAAGCCAGATATGAAAGGGGCTATTAATAAAAATGAGTTGTGGCTAGTATTATTCTCAATGTATAAATAAGAATTTTCAATGGAAATTATTTAATTCCAACAATGAATATATGAAGATTTTTGAGTGAATAAATAAGACTTAACTGTACATTAGCAGAAAGTAAGTAATTTAATTTTTTTATTTGTAAGGAGAGAGAGACAGAGAGAGAGAGAAAGAGAGTAGGGTAGAGAGAGAATGGACTCACCAGAGCCTCTAGCCACTGCAAAGGTGCACAAGAAGCAGACATCACTTTGTGCAACTGGCTTTATATGGATACTGGGGAATCAAAATTGGGTCATTAGGTTTTGTAGGCAAGTACCTTAACTGCTGAGCTGTCTCTCAGCTCAATTTTAAATATTTTATGGTCGTGTTTCTTTTATAGTTAAGAAATGGAGAAATTCATATTACCCTAATCATAATTTAAAAAGTTGACATAACTATATTAATTTTAGATCAGAGATTTCATAAAAAAGGTAAATTATTAGGAATAAAGAACACAAAGAAATGACACAAAAGTCATTCTCCAAGCAGACATAACAAAAGTAAAAGTGTGTGCACCTAGTAACAGAATCAACATACGCGAGACAGGAACTAGAAAAACTACTAAGTGAAGTGGATGAATCCATTATTATTAGTTTCAATTCGTGATTTTAACATAGCTGCTTCTAAACTGATTTCTCAAGTGAGAAAATTTTTTTTAAATGCACTCTATTTGAAAATCAGTATCAGTCATCAATCTTGATTTAGTTGATCTTTATAGATTATTTTATCCAAAAAGATTAGAAGACACATTATTCTGAAGCTAATTCAGCTTATTCATCAATGTATTTGATATTCTGTACTATGGTATGATACACATTAAAACAAACTTAAAGGAAGAGAAATCATGGAAAAGATGTCCTCAAAACACAGAAGAATAAAACCAGAAATGTTGGGAAAGCCCCAGATTTCTGAAAATTAAAAAAAAATGTCTTCTAAATAACCTTAAAGTAAAAAAACAAACAAACAAACAAACAAAAAAAACCCATTTACCGGTACCAAAGAAATACACAACCATTCTGAACTAGTTGTAAACTAAAACAAAACAAAAAAGTATGGGTTGTTAAATATAGCATAGCTTAGAAATACATTAGGCAATACATATGCTAGAAAAGTATTTTAAAAAATCTAAAATCCAAACCAAACTTCCACCTTGGAAAATTAACAACAAAGTATTTTACTCCACAGCGAGCAGAAATGAAGGAAAAAACAAAATGAAAGGCAGTAATTAATGAAGCTGAAAATAGATCAATAGAGAAAATTAATACATCAAGAGCCAATTATTTAAGATCAATAAAATTGGCAAGCCAAGAAAAGAGAAGAAGATGAATGACTAGCATCATAAATGAAGGCAACATCATTAATAGGTCTCTCATGAGCATTAAAAGAAAATAAGTGAATACTGGGAACACTGTATGTAAACAACTTTGATCTGATAAATGATATCTGAGGTGACTGTATTGAAAGATGCCATTTTATAAAACTTAAATATATGAATATTATTTCTAGTAAATAAATGCAATTATTCATTATTAAAAATACAAAGCACTAGGTCCAGATAATTATATTGATAACATATATCCAACATGTAAAGAGAAAATTTTGGGGCTGGAGAGATGGCTCAGTGGTTAAGGCACTTGCCTCCAGTGTCTAAGGCCCCTGGTTCAATTCTCCAGTACCCACATAGGCCAGACCCACAAGGTGGTGGCCTTGGTGCTCTTTCTCTCTCTCTTTCTCTCTCTCTCTCTTCTGTATCTCTCTGCTTGAAAATGAATAAATAAAATATTTAAAAAAGAGGAAATTGTGACAATTTTCTACAATCTCTCCCAGAAAAGTGAAGCAGAGCCAACACTTCTAACACACTCTAGAACCACCATTACTCAGATACCAACACTGCAGGAATCATAAAAATTCAATATTTTTAATATTTTAAAATATTTTTCAGGAACCTAGGAAATGGGTGAAGCATCCTGAACTGTATATTATGAAATCATATCTAACAACGTATCTACAGAATTATATATCATGATTATTTAGGAGTTCTTCCATGTGTGCAAGGCTAGTAGTGCACTACTAGAGGCAATCTAAAGGTAATCTCTAGCATGAGTAGGTTAAAGACAAAAACTGCTTTTTTATCTAAACTGATGTGAAAGAGCATTTGACAAAAATATGACTAATACTCTCCAAAGAGCTATAAGCAGAGAGAGAGAGAGAGAGAGAGAGAGAGAGAGAGAGAGAGAGAGAGAGAGAGAGAGAGAGAGAGAGAGAGAATGAGAATTGTGCATGGTTGTGCCAGGGCATCCAGCTGCTGCAAAGGAACTCTAGACACATTTGCCACTTTGTGCATCTGGCTTTATGTGGACAGTGGAGAACTGAATGCAGGTCATTAGGCTTTGCAGGCAAGTGCCTTAATTGCTGAGCCATCTCTCTAGCCCTTGAGGCACGTGTTTACAATGGATTCTCACTGTGCTCTTCCTTGCTGTGCTGGCCACAGCTTCCAGGGAATTCTCCTGTCACTGCATCCTATGCCTCCATCAGTGTCAGAGTGCAGAGATTATGGAAGATAAGCACAGGTTCTGACTCTCTATGTGGGATTTGGCAATCAAACTTGGGTAGTACTCCTTGAGTTGTATGGAGCCACTTATCTCCCTAATCCCTTTCTTCAATTTCTTTCTTCAGGGGTTTGATAGTTTTTTTTTTTTTTTTTTTTTTTTTTTTTTTTTTTTTTTTTTTTTTTTTTTTTTTTTTTTTTTTTTTTTTTTTTTTTTTTGTAGATATCTTTCACTTCTTTCTTTAGCATTATTTCCACTTATGTTTGAAGTTGTTGTGAATGGGTTGTTTTCTTTTTCAGCATACTAGTTATGGCTGGATAGAAAACTTACTGATTTTTGTTTGTTGGGGAAATATAATGTCTCTTCTATTTGTATCTTTTTATTCAACTTTCTTGTCTTATTGACCTGGCAAAGATTTCAAGCACCATATTAGATAAGATTAGAGAGATCAACTGTTCTTGTCACATTCCTGATATTTGATGAAATGCTTTCAGTTTTCAGCATTTCATTTAATGTTGGCTTTAGGTTTGCATACATAGATTTTATTATATTGAGGTATGTTCTTGGTATTCCTAGATTCTTCAGGACTTTTATCCTGAAGGGATATTGGATTTATTAAAGTCCTTGGAAACTACTGAGATGATTATGTGATTTTTTTGTCTTTGAGTCCATTTATGTGCTATATTACATTTATTGATTTTCCAATATGAACCATCCTTCCATCTCTGCAATGGAACTGAATCACGGTGCATGATAATTTTAATGTGTTGTTTGCAAGTATTTTATGGAGACTTTTCAGTTCATGTATGTACTGGAAGTTGATCTAATATTTTATTTTATTGTGTGTCCTTTTCCAATTTTGGTATCAGGGAAGCACTAGCTTTTTAAAATGAGATAGGTAATTTTATTTCCCTTTTTATTTTCTGGAATAATTTCACTACTTGTTTTTTAAAGGCATAGTAAGTTCAGCAATGAATCCTTCCAGTTGTGGCTTCTCCTTGTTGTTGGAGGTAGGGACTCTTTAGTAATGCTTCAATCCCTTTGTTCCCTATAGATCTGTTGAAGTTGTTTGTATCACCCTGATTTAATTTTAGTAAGACATTTATTATTTAGAAGGACATTTATCTATGTCTTACACATTTTCTCATTAGTAGGAATGTAGATTTTCAAAGTAGGAATATAGATTTTCCTAATCTTTCTCTGAATTTTATTGATATATGTTATAATGTCCCCTTTTTCAATTAATTTTAGTAAGTTGTGGCTTATTTCTCTCTTTTTCTCTCTTTTTTGTTGTTGTTAGATTGGTTAAGGGTTTGTCAATCTTGTTGGTCTTTTCAAAGAACTATATATTTCATGGATTCTCTGAGTTGCTCTTTTTCTTCCATTTCATTAAATTCTACCTTGATCCTTGTGAT
Organism: Zapus hudsonius; assembly: GCA_004024765.1. Classification (NCBI taxonomy): domain Eukaryota; kingdom Metazoa; phylum Chordata; class Mammalia; order Rodentia; family Dipodidae; genus Zapus; species Zapus hudsonius. The sequence goes on from PVHP010012095.1 coordinate 37,478, forward strand.
TTATTTCTGTCTTCTAATTTGAAATTGTCTTTATGTTATACTTCTGAGATGTGGAGGTATATCATTATACTATTTATTTCAGATTTCTCTAACTTTTGGTATAAGTGCTGATGGGTATAAAGTTCCTTCCTAGAACTGCTTTTGCTGTATCCCAAGGGCTTTGAGAAGTTAGGTGTTTATTTTCATTTGCTTTTTGGAATTTAAAAGACTTTCTAATGATTTCAGCAAGTTGTCACAGATCATTCAAGAATGTATTGTTCAGTCTCCAGTGTTTATATCATTTCTGTTGTTTCGCCTGCTATTGACTTGCAATTTAACTCATTTATAATTCTGCACATACAAAACTGATTTTGATGATTTTGTTCTTGTTAAACCTTGCCTTATTATATTTATTTTGGAAAATATTTCATAGACTATGAAGGAGTGTATATATTCCACATTTCTTGGGTGAAATATTTCGCAGGTGTCTATTAAGTTCATTTGAAATCTGGCAGAGTTTAAGTCTGATATTTTAAAATGTTTTTTGACCAGATGATGTACCTACAGATGAGAGTGGGCTACTGAAGTCATTCACTGTTATTGTAGATGGACCTGTCTCTTTTTACATCAGCACCCCTTGTTTTGTGAAATTTGGTATGCCAATATTTATTATCATTTTGTCTTCTTACAAGTGTGTAGCATCCTTTGTATATCTTCTGAATAATTTTGTGATGAAGTATATTTTGTCTATTTCTTGCTTCTACATGCTTGGTATTCAGTTTTCTATAACTTGCCTTGGCAGCCATTGAGCAAAAAGAGTAAAAAATAGCAGGACATTTATGCAATTTACTTACATTAGACTTGTATCATGTACTTTTTCGTTTCAACAAAGTAACTTAAGGAAGGGAGAGGTTATTCTTGAGGGGACGGCCCATCAAGACAAGGAAGGCATGGCCGCAGGGCCACCATCGACAGCTGGTCACATTGACATACAGCCAGGAAGCCAAATCCAGAGAGGACACTGGTACTGGATTGCTTCCTCCTTTTGTGTTCAGTCTGGGGCTCCAGCTTATAGAATGGAGCTACCCATAGAGTGGGTCTTTCCACCTCAACTAACTTAGTCTAGATTCTTCCTTCTAGACATGTCCAGTGATCTCTTTCCAATATAAATCAAAGTTAACCAGCACAAGGCCATACTCCCTAAAAGATGCCAATGCTTTCACATGGGTCCATTAGCTACAGATGAAGCCTTTGAAAGGTGAGCCTTCTGAGAACACTTAGAATGCAAATCTAGCAATCTCTCTTAAAGATCTCACCTTTCCCATTATTGTGTTTGGTACTAAGTTTCCACCACATACTTTTGATGGACATTTTCAAACTTTACAGCAGAATATTTATGAGGCAGGACCATAATTGCAAATAATCAAACCATTAAGGATGGTATAGGGAAGTTCCTCATTTGGGCTGTGTTGGTCTTCAATATATATGATGGACAATCTTATTCATAACTTTTCTTGATTTCTCCCTTATGATATTTATTTATTTATTTATTTATTTATTTATTTATTTATTTATTTATTTGGTTTTTCAAGGTAGGGTCTCATGTAGTCCAGGCTGACCTGGAATTCACTATGTAGTCTCTGGGTGGTCCAGAAGTCACAGTGATCCTCCTACCTCTGCCTCCTCTCATGAGTGCTGGGACTAAAGGTGTGTGCCACCACACCTGGCCTAATATCTCTTGTTTAATAGATGCTTGAGAACAGTAGAAAGTGATGCTTTCATGAATTCACTGTATTCAATTATGTAAAAAGAAGAATAAGAAAAAAATACCCATGTATTTCTCTCTACCTACACAAAGCAGTTCTGACAACAAATGTGTACTTATTTCTCCCATGCAGACTAATTCTCTGTTTCAGTAGACATTTTAAATAAATTCTGACATTAACTGGCAAGAGTCAGTGCAAATCCCAGAGAACAAGGTCAAGTCTCATCTTCTTCAGATGTCAATCAAAAATCTGCTCCCGATCCTCTTTGAAATGGTCAGCTATGAATCTGGAGCTAACATTATTCCTTAGTGTGTTTCACAATTTGCTAGAAAGGCTTTGAAAACTCAGGGAAATATTTATAGTTACTGAATGCGTATGGAAGATGTTCAGCATAACCGGAGGGAGGAGGTATATTGTGCAAACCCAGGGAGACTCTCCCAAGCTCCCAGTACCTCCATGTGTTCACGACCCCAGAGACTCGATGCCCATTAATTAGGACTTTCCTTAGAGTTTCACTGTATCAACACAATTGATTACATTACTGAATAAGAGTGATTAAATTCAATATCCAGTTCCTTCGCTTTTCCAGTGGTCAATGAGTGAAGCTAGAATGTCAACCCTAAAATCATTTGAATAGTTCCAGTGGCAACTGGCATCTTGTTAGTATAAACTCAGGTAAGTTTAAAAGCAGCTTATTATGAAGGAAAAAAGATGTTCCTCTCATCCCTGCTAGAAAATTAAAAAAAAATTGAATCTTTGTGCAAGGAATAGTGTAACCAAATATAGATTTCTCTTTTTACCTTTTAAGTTTTATTTATCTGTTGGCACACATGTCATGGTATACATATGGAGGTCAGAGAAAAACTTTGAGGTGCCATAATGCACCTTCTTTGAGACAGGATCACTTGCTGGTACAAATGAACTGCCAGGCTGAAAATGAACAGCAGACTAGCTGTTCCATGAACTTTGAGTTCTCCTGGATTTGCCTGCCATTGTCAAAGGCATATTGGGGATCTTAGATGCATGAGCAACTTTGCATCCGGTTTCATGTGGGTGCTGGAGAATTGAATAGGCCAGCAGGCTTAGCAATCAAATGCCTTTAACTTCTGAGCCATCTCTTTAGTTCCCAAGTTCTTATTTTATCACAATATCATATTAATTCACTATTACATTTACACTTAACAATTGTTTCCCCCCCAAAAAAGATCTTAAAACTGATTCATAGAAGAGACATCTTCTTTCCTGGCTTCCAGTGACTATGTCTATTTCTACGGTAGATAATTACAGAATTTTTTTTTTTGAGACAGGGTCTCATGTAGCCCAGACTGGCCTCAAACTCATTAGATAAGAAAGAATAACCTTGAACTTCTGATCCTCCTGTTTCTACCTCTTGAGTGCTGGTATATGCTTCCAAACCTTCTTCACACAGTACTGGGAATTAAACCCATAGCTTTATAAAGTGTGCTAGGCAAGTGCTCTAACAACTGATCTATATCCGCAGCTCCAAATTACAGAGTTTTAACTTCATTTCCACCCTCCAAAGGTATCTGTGAATAGCTAGTTTGTTTAATCATAGCAAATTCCCCCAAGATTCTTCTACCAGTCACCCAGGGAAAAGAAAAGGAAAACATGGGGAAACTTTGAAGAAACAGAGAATGAATTCTGATTTCTCACAACTTCCTCCTCCCTCCCTACCTCCTATTAAAAACACACACAGAGAATGATAAAACACAGTCCAGAATTTCTGAAATCCCCAAGGGATTCTAAATGTTCACTATTACTGCACACACATTTATACACAAAGAGATTTGAAGGTTTTCTGATTTCAATTAAGATTATTATCTCCCTCTGAGTGATGGTTTCTCCTTTTTCCCTCCAGAAATCCCTTTGGCTGATCTATTTTAAAAGAGCATTAACTGAGGATATCTAGGCTTATTTCTATTGAGCCTACTTTCCCTCTAGGTCTCTTTGTCTTAAATTCTGAAGCCCTTTTCCTATCCTGCTAAAGGTTAGCAGCTTGAAACCAAGGACATGAGCCATTGTTACTTGTTCTGTGAAAGACAAGCTCTGTGGCTTTTACAGCAGAAGGTGTTTAAGACTCTAGAAATAAGGCACAAGTCAGAGAGTCCATCTAGAGCTGTGAAATGTCTTTTATTATCTAAATCAAAGGCCAAGGTTAAATCGTTCTCATGACTATTAGCACTTGATTTTTTATTGGTCAAATGTCCAAACGTTTGAGTCTCAGTATCTTCATTTGTCAAATGGGTGTAATAAAACTTGCCTTCGCATTTGACCAACCCCTGGTGCAGTTTAGAGTTGTGAAACATCATGTATATGATGCCTGTGTTATACTTTGCTTAGCAATATTAGAACATAGTTCATAAATATTCTGAAACCGATCATGGTACTTTCTGGGATGGTGATAATGTTTTCATGAACATGTACTTGTGTAATATGTTTGAAGGGTGTTCTCAATGGAGAATAGTAAAAAGATATTTGGGCAGAAGAGACTAGTAACACATCCAAAAGAAGATGCTTAGCTTTCAAACAAAGGATGTTACCAAAGTAGACTACTACTTTGCTTTAACGAAATTGTTAAACAAGTTACTCAAGGAGTAATTTATAAACTTACCATTAAGCAGATAACTATGGTTATTCTTTACCATAAAACAACCAGGAAAATATCATTGACAGATCTAAAATCCAAACCATACTGATTTATACTTTAAACCATTTCCCCTCCAGATTACTTTTAGGAAACTTTTGATGCATGTGTGATCTATTGGACTGAATGTGAATATCTCATATGCTAAATGGCCCTGTCTAATGCCAATTTTTAGAATCTCAGCATAAGACAGCATACATAGTGTTCATAATTCAAAACTAGGTGTGTGTGTGTGTGTGTGTGTGTGTGTGTGTGTGTGTGTGTGTGTGATCATGTGTCATATGAATGTATCAAATATGCCCATGGGTAATTCAATATTTGGCAAAGTGACCCTAAACGGTTAGTTGTTTGTTGGGGTTATTGGTAAATAACACATGGTCATTAGTGAAGATGTTTGCTTCTTGCCTTCCCCACTGGAGGACTTGATGTCACCTTCTAACATCTCAGCTCCTTACTTTAGCTTTCACAGGTAAGTTTAATTCAAGATTACATATTTCAGTGTAAAGCTCTTCCAGAATAAAGAAATTAAAATTACCTTCCCTCGAGATTGTGAGGAGGGCGGAGCAAGATGGTGACCGAGTAACAACTTCGCCAGGACTCTCCGGAAAGGTTTGACCCCCCTCAACTGGTATCCAGGCTTTGGACACCGGCCGAACCCGAGTTCGGACTCTCCCTCCCTCCCGAACCCCTGGGCTGCAGCAGACAGGGTTCGCGAGCAGCTCTCTGATCCCCTGTGGAGCAGAGGGCCGAGCCCTCCCGCCCCCACTGGCTCCCGACATTATCCCCCAGGGCGGATTCCAGGCTCTCTTCGGCGGCGGAGGTTACATTGCAGGACTGAGACCCAGGCACCCGGCCTCTCCTTGGCATCGGCTTGGGGCCCACAGCAGGCTTCCCCAGCAGATCACAGCTCTGCAGGAGAACACAGAGTGGGCTGGGCCACGGAGGTTTGGGGTCTGTCTGCAATACAGGCCCAAGTTTGGGGCCGCCCAGTCGCTCCCCAGCTCCAAAACCGCCGCGGGTTCCCGGCAGCTCTCCGCTCTGCAGGGGAGCACAGAACAGGCTGCGCTTAGTGCACCCAGGGCGCAAGCCTCTGTCCCCTCGTGCGGGTTCGGATCCCTGGCGCCAGTTGAGAGGCTTTCCCGCGGGTGCTGCCAGTCCTCAGAGGCGGTCTTCCCCACCTTCTGAGAGGGGAAAGAGTGTCTCTCTACGGAGGTTGGGGGTCTGTCTGCAATACAGGCCCAAGTTTGGGGCCGCCAAGTCGCTCCTCAGCTTCAAAACTTCCGCGGGTTCCCGGCAGCTTTCGGCTCTGCAGGGGAGCCAGCAGCTGTGCCCGCCCTCCCTCTGCACCTCAGGCTCCACCTTCATCCCCTCGTGGCAGATTCCTGGTACTTGGCGCCAACTGAGAGGCTTCCCTGTGGGAGCAGCCAGTCCTCAGAGGCGGTCCCCTCCACCTTCTGAGAGGGGAAAGAGTGTCTCTCCACGGAGGTTGGGGGGGTCTGTCTGCAATACAGGCCCAAGTTTGGGGCCGCCCAGCCTCTCACCAGCTTCGGGACCACTGAACCCCACTTCTCTATCTGGGCATGGGCAGAAGCCAAAGGAAAAACGCAACTTCCCGAATCAGGGCTGCTAGTCCCATTATGGAACACGAAACTGGAAAGGAGGTGGAAGAAGCTCATACAGAATTGCAGAGAGAGAACATTATGACTCCTGACCACAACAACAATGCAGATATGATGCAGTTAAGGGCTGACATGGAAATTATGAGAAAAGACATAAATGAGTTGAAGCTTTCCTACTCAAGCATAGATTCCAAACTGAATTCGA